>OZ010611.1:18771956-18944456 GCA_963932145.1 Acanthosepion lycidas | reverse complement strand
TTTCCTTCTCTCATTTCCTCATTCCTTCTTCATAGTTCCATTCTTTTTTTTACATAAATCTTTCTTCTTTAGCTGCCACCTCCGTCCAAATTTATTATTCATTTCTTCTTTTCCTTCTTTTTTCTTAATTCTTTCATCATTTTTCCTTCATTTTTTCTTCTTTCCGTTCCTCTATTTTTATTTTTTATTTTTCTCCTCTTCTTTTCTTGCTTTTTTCTTTCCTTTTCATCCACTCCCTCATCTTTTCTGAATACCTGATGAGCATTTACAGAGCATCATAAAGAACACATATTCAGGATGACACAACGAATAACTTCTTCCATATCATTACCTAATAGATATTACTGGCCACAAATCTTTTCGACACTCCCCCATTGTGCCTCGTTTTTACTGCCTATTAACAAGTTAATTGCTGGTCTTTCTTCCTGGGCCAACTTCTGCCAACCACGCCTATGCAATCACGTGAAGTTCACCGTAAAAATTACGATGGCCTCACCAGGTGATTTGTATGTTAAACCCAATCGAAAGTAACTTAAGGTATGGACAAAGCTTCAACTTCAGTTGAGGAAGTTTATACATATATATATATATATAAAATAAAGATATATAATCCAGTGTTCTTATAGATATTTTTATTTTTACAAAATAGTGCTCAGTGTAAATTTACAGACCGTTAAACAGTAAATTGGAAACTGTAAATTATAAAATTATGATTTTTTCCGTGCCTTTAAAACCGAGGAAATTTGAAAATAAGTTACGCCAAAATTCGCTTGAATATAAAATGGAACTAATGTATTTAATTACAAAATTAAATTCAAAACATTTAGATTCCATTTTTGAAACATGGTTAGAACTGTGTAGCGACAAAAACATATTTCAAATCAGTTAATATATATATATATATATATATAAAGAGAGAGAAATTGATTGCTTTCTCTGTTTTTTTACGACTTATCAACCATGTTTAGAACTGTGTAGCGACAAAAACATATTTCAAATCAGTTAATATATATATATATGTATATATATATATATATAAAGAGAGAGAAATTGATTGCTTTCTCTGTTTTTTACGGCTTATCAACCATTGTAAGTTTATTTAAAGCCGAAACATATCTTTGGATTGCAAAAATTCTTTGGAGATAATGATAATTTTCTGTTACAGTTCTTACTATTTAACCCATAGCTGAGGAAGAAGTGTATTTCCGACTGGAATTCCAACTCGGCTTTCCGATTTCTCATTCCAATACACATTCAAGATTACAGCACCTGGTTTTCCTGAGCAGTCTCCCATTTAGGTACTGGCTAACTTCAATGTTGCTTAACTTCAATGATCGGATGAAAACCGGTGTTTCAACCTGTTATGGTCATAAGCCTATATACGTGTATGTATGTATGTATGTATGTATGTATGTATGTATAGATAGATAGATAGATAGATAGATAGATAGATAGATAGATAGATGTAATGTCGGGTTGTTTATCATATATAGGTTTTACTGGTAACATCTGGTAACTAAATATCTGTAGTAGGTAAAAAGTACATTCATGGTTCTGATGCTTTCCGTTAGCAAAAAAGTGACTAAAAATGGCGGTTAAAGATGCCAAGTGAGAATACGATAACGAATCCTAAATCTTCTAAAAGAACCGATACAAAGAAAAAAGTAACAGATAAAATGTTTTCACCAATAAAGATTACTTTTTATCGGACCCTATAAGACTGCAGCTTAAAGGGATCAACGGCTTTAAATATATGTACGAAGTTTCACTAATAAACTACATCCGGTAGCAAGATCTCTGATCAGGAGAGTTTAAGGGTCGTGAAACCACCTTTTAATTGCTGCTGTTTCCAGGTTCCCCCCGATCAGGAGAGTTTATGGTCCCACCTATAGACAAATAGTGCATCTCCAAACTGGACTCAAAACACTATGAAAGTATAAAAATTGATTTTTATAGCATAAAAACCAACAATACATTTTTGAAAAAAATATTACTAACAATACATTTTAAAAACAAAAATATTACCAGTGCTGTATTGTATGTAAATGAGATACTTCTATAAAAGCAGAACGTCGCAGAGAGTGACCGTCGAGCTACCATCTGTTGACCTGACAACGTCTATTCCAGATATTACTTTACTCCAAACAACATGGCGTCGCCGATAGGATCCCCAACTGCGTTGGATGAACCGGAGCACGTAGAAACATGGATTAGATGTTTCGCAGCGAAAAAAGGAAAATATGTGTACCCCAAAATGTTGGAAGACTTAACATATGAGGAAATTTCACCCTTTCTCAATAAACTTATTAAGATGGATTTGTCTTCCATTTTTAGAGTTAAGACTTCAAGCCATATTTTTCAAAAGTCAATTGAAAAAGTTCTATCGGAAGGGGTAAAACACTAAAGAGGAATTTTTAAAAAAATATTTCTAAACAAATTTAAAAAAATACTGGTATGACGATAAATAGCGATAAATGTGAGTTAAATTGCGATAAAATACCGTACTTGGGATACGAGATATCTAAAAAAGGAATTTAACTAGACAATAAACATATAAATAAAATATCGGATGTATCTACACTAAAGATAAAAAAATAATTAGAATCCTTTTTGGGATTGAGCAATTTTTTATAGCAAATATCAGCCTAGATACAGTAACCATTATCAGAATTACGCAAAAAGAATACAAAATTTAAATGGACTCAAAGACAAAATATAACTTTTGAAAGCTTGAAAAAGGCACTAATAAGAAAACTGATTGCAAAAATCTTTGATCCCAAAAAAAGAACTGACATTGACATACGGATGCAAGTGAACATGCTGGAGCCGTAATTCGTCTCAAGAATATCATCCAATAATGTACCTGTCGTAAACTTAACACCACTTGAAGCTCACTATTCAAATATTAAGAAAGAAACGTTAGTAATAGTATGGAGCACATAAAGAGCTCAAAATCTTTTGTTTGTACGAAAATTTTGTTAAAGTCAGATCATAAACGTTTTTAGTTTCCAGAAAGGAATTACCAAATATAACATCTTCTAGAATTTTAAGATGAGCTATAAAACTCATGGCCTTTGATTTCGATATCATATACGTAAAGGGAAATACTATTTCACACCTGAATGCACTATCCAGACAAAATTTTGACAGTAAGAATTAGAAAAGTTTGAAACTTCAAACGATAAAATTTGCACTGTGTTGATACGGACGTGTTACCCTTAAATCGCCTCAGGATGAAAATCATACAAGATACAGTGTTAAGTAGAATTTGAGACAGAAAAAAAGAAACACATGGTGCAAAAGTTCAATGTCAGAAAGATTCTAAAAAGAATCAAGGCTTAAGTTAACTTTCGAGAAAAGCATAATATGCAATGGAGATGTTATATTACCCCAACAAAGTTTAAGAAAAGAAGTACTAAAATGTTTATACGATGATGTACATTGTAGTATAACAACGACACAAATAATATTAAAATTACAAGCATGGTGGCCAGGATATTCTCAAGATGTAGAAGACTATGTAAAAAGATGTCCAAAATTTGCTGAAATAAAAAAAAAACTTTCGGCAAAACAAAATTCACTCGTGGCCTAATCATGGGCTCGCTTACACAGGGATCATGCCCATATTAAAGGTATGAGGCTATATTTAATTTTAGCGGGCTCATTTTCAGGATGGCCGAAGTAATTTGGGGTTGCTGACAAAAAAGCAACCACTGTAAAACAAATATTGAAAACAATATTTTCAAGGATTAAGTGCCTAAATCTTTGGTCTCAGATAACGCGCCAGAGTTTTTCGAAGGAAAATTTGTGCTCGTGACTAAAACGTATTGGATGCGTCTCGTATAAAACACCACCCTACCACCCACAATCAAGTGGAATCGCAAAAAGAATGTTGCAAACTGTGAAAAAACTGTGAAAATGAAACTAAAAGCATTTTCCCCATCTAATGATAATATAGAGTAACTTACCAAGATTACTGTTAAGCTATAGAACAATTCCACATGCCAGCAGTCTACAAAGTCCCTCCGCATTAATGGGTAGACAGATTAGAACAATGTCATTTTCAACAAGTCAAAGTGTATGATATAAAAAAGACAAAGAATTTAATCCAGAGAAGACAAACTTTGTAGTACAAAAAGGTCACAATACAACAGTACGAATGAAAAAGGAAAAGGGACAAAATGTACTCGCCCATGCGGATCATTTCAGAAGCAGGATGGAAACCGAGAATATAGAAATGGACGAAGAATCTAAAGCTGAAGAATATGGAGAGGAGGAGAGGATTAATGAATCCAGTAATCAAAATAGAATAATATATTGATCTTAATGACCAGAAATCTGAGAAGGAGTCAGAAAAGGAAAATAAATTCAGGCGTAAGTCCCTTATAAGAAGAAATCAAGATACACACCAAGAAACAGTTTAGATTCCAAAGGATAATTAGAAGTCAAAGATCAACGAAGGGCATGAGGTCATTTCGGTTTAGGGAGATGTAATATTGTATGGAAATGTGATACTGCTATAAAAGCATAAAGTCAACTGAATGCCAGTCACGCTACCATCTGTTGATATGATAACGTCTATTCTAGAGATTACTCCACTTCATAACAACCAGATGCGTTCCATTCAGGTTCGATATTTTGAAAAAAATATTACCAGCATTAAATTTGACTCTCGACAAAACCCCTTTTTTACAAAAATATGTCAATGAAACATGATCTAAATAGTGATCCTCACAAGGAAAACATATTCAATTCATACGAACCTATCCTAAAAATCTTGTCGGCATTAAATAACCCGTTGAGGTTACTATGCCGTAAAACAAAATAAACTAAACCAAAGTTTCACAATGTAATTCCTGGAATGACTGTAACCTGTCACTAGCGTAATAAGGAATAGATTTTTACCTGAGCAAAATTCCGGATATAAACGAAAAAAATGTCCTCTCTATTTAGACAAATCTTTGAAAAACAGGAGTTGACTTCGACGTCTTACTTCGTATTTCGTCCTTCATTTTTCCGCTAATTTCTAAATTTCTTCAAAGGCAGACATTTTCTTATAGAATATAGTTATTCAGAAGTGATTGTTTTCTTCGTTATTTATCTTCTTTATTTTTTTGTATGAAAAAACTTTCGCTGTAATAATATGTACAAATAGATCAATATATATCCGAAAATTTAATCTCCGAAATGTCTTAAATGTATTCCTAGAATAATGAGAAAGGCAAATATTTGAGTGAAAGGAATCTGGAGTCATGGATTTTTCGTATGCTGTTGACACTTCCACATTTTTTTCTAAAAAAAACAACTGGAATAAAAAGTTTAAGAAGCGATCGTCGTAAAACTGATTCCGTAGATATATAGGCCTCAAAGTTGACGTGGATCAATGTGTAGTATCTGTCCCAGCAACTGGTCCACGGCTCCAGCCATCAGAAGCAGTTCCAGCATCATCTCCAGCTCGTCATCAGGCGACGCTGCAGCCATCTTCAGCTCCAGCCATCCTCGACAGCAGCAACAATATGAAATAAAGTGTCCTTTTTACGACCACACTCTTCTCACCTCTTAAAGTGTCCTTTTTACAAAAACACTCTTCTCACCTCTTAAAGTGTCCTTTTTACGACCACACTCTTCTCACCTCTTAAAGTGTCCTTTTTACGACCACACTCTTCTCACCTCTTAAATTGTCCTTTTTACGACCACACTCTTCTCACCTCTTAAATTGTCCTTTTTACGACAACACTCTTCTCACCTCTTAAATTGTCCTTTTTACGACCACACTCTTCTCACCTCTTAAAGTGTCCTTTTTACGACCACACTCTTCTCACCTCTTAAAGTGTCCTTTTTACGACCACACTCTTCTCACCTCTTAAAGTGTCCTTTTTACGACCACACTCTTCTCACCTCTTAAAGTGTCCTTTTTACGACAACACTCTTCTCACCTCTTAAAGTGTCCTTTTTACGACCACACTCTTCTCTCCCTCTACATGAAAATGTAGAGATATTTTTTGCCTAGTGTACGGTAACCTTATTTTTGTTAACAAAAATAAACTTGGTGAATTATTTTTTTCTCAACTCTTCGTTTTAGTCTTCTGTCATTCAGTATCTGTTTGCAGGCCAATGTACCACCCGCAATAGATCAACATCAAGTTTTGTGGGAAGATTCATAAAAATCCTAGTGAAACGTTAGCCCAATTGAAAATGACTTGTGATGAATCTCCGATAAAGAATCAAATGTTTTTGAATTGCGCTTCAACGAAAGGTGAAATGTGGACGATGGTTCAAGAAGCATTTAGGCCTAAAGACAAAGAACAGATGCTAAAGTGGACAGAGTGCAAAGCTTAGTACACTCAATTGGAAGATTAAATGTGCAACTGATAACAGAAATACAGAATATGAATAAGGAAACAGGCGCAGCAGATTGGGAATTCCTGGCTGAGAAATCCATTACATAAATGAGCCACAGGCAGATTATTCATCAAATTTATCTCTCCTGTGATTTTTTGCTATTTTCAAAATTGAAAAATACCCTGAAAGATAAAGATTTGCTGACAACTCTGACATCCAGCAACACCTGACTAAATTGTTGAACGACATTCTAGAAAAAGAGGTCAAATAATATTTCCAGCAAAGAAAGGCACCATTGTCTCGCAATGTCCATATCACCACAACGTGAATAGTTTAAAGGTTACAGTATCTAGTAGTGACCAGTGTTATTACTGGAATTAAATTATCACACCTCGTATATATATATATATATATATATATATATATATATATATATACCGTTATGTCATATATATATATATATGACATAACGATATATATATATATATATATATATATATATATATATATATATATATGAATAAAAATGACAATAGGAAAACTGGTAATTGCTGACGCGTTTCGTCCAATGTGGACTTTATCAAAGCAAAATACGAAAATGAAATTAAATGAACAAAGTAACTAATAAAAACAAAAACAGAATGTACCTAGCAACTGGAATGTAGAGAAACGCTATTTTCATATTTTTAACTGAAAAATAACGTCAGTAATTGTCACGTGTGGAGAATATTGTCATTATATCTGTGTTAATTCGGAGAAATTTTTATATATATATATATATATATATATATATATATATATATATATATATATATATATATATATATATATATATGGCATAACGATATATATATTTATATATCAAGAACAATATTGTGGAAAATGTATGAGAAACTGGAAAAGTTTACTTGACACACGTTTCATTCTTCAGAACTATATCGGATTAAATTTGTTATATTGGTACGACTACACATGCGCACGAACGAGGGGTGCTGGAGATTTTAGAATTTTTTTAATTAATAAAAAAAAATAACAAAAATATTTTTTTTTTTAAATTCTAAAATTACAAGGACCCCTCGTCCGTGCGCATGTGTAGTCGTACCAACATAACAAATTTAGTCCGATAAACCTATAAAGTCCTGAAGAACGAAACGCGTCACAAGTAAACTTTTTTCACTTTGTCATTCATATAAACAAGGTAACCAAAAAAGTTCTGTCCGTTTTTTGATTAGTCATTGAATGTATTTGAAATAAATACGAAATGCGTGTAGCAATTATTTTCAAATTCGGACAGCCAGAAGTAGCAACATCAGACGTTATAAAAATACACGCGCACCGTGCCCGGACAGCAGAGGGAAGGAAATGATGAGAGATGCAATGGATAGAGTGACGTGGAGAGCCATGATCGCCTACGTCCTGAAAGGACATGACACATAAAAAGAAAAGAAAAAAGACAGGTATACACGTAACTAAAAGTTTCACAAGAGAACCGAACTTCAGGTGCTTTAATAAAGTCAATTCATTTTCCCCGCTCGCATTTGTAACTATGGTCGACAACTAACAAGAATCCGATGAATATTTAAGAATATGGTTATGTTCCGTCCTGGTGGGGCGTTACTTGAGTCTAGTCCTCTTCAAAGGACGGACAGTGGTTAGACTTACAATATTTTCATCGCTTACTATCTTTTGGAAGCAATTACCTTTTTAAAATGTACTTAGTCAAAGCTTCCCTCCAACTGCTAAATCGCTCACGTGACAGGAAAAGGAGCAACTGTTGCATTTACATGAGCTTTAAGTGTTATATTATAGTATAGACTTTTTTCATGACATATCCCTCCAGGACGTTGGCGATCATGGTTATCCACGTTTTCCTTTTTTATTATATGTAAATTACGATGGATTCTTAGGAGAGATATTGGAGTGCTTTCCTGTTGCCTTGTTCACAATTTTTAATTCAGTTTTCTTTTTAGACGTTTACCACTCAAGGTTTAATCTGCTATTTTATTTGGGGAAGGTGAATAAACACATTCTTCAAAAAATTTATTAGTGCGAAAGTGAATGCAAGAGAATTGCTCGGAATTTGAAACCGACTCACTAATTACACTTTCCGCACCGATATCCGTGATGCTACCGGTAGATCCTAGTTATTATTAATTGCTTTCTCAAAATTTCTGGAAAATATTCCCTGCATACCTAAAGTAACAGAACTCCGCCTGTATGAGATCAAGTTCAATAAAAATGGATTTTCGTCGCAGCGCTGTCAAGCCTGCAATGTATAGAATTTGGAGAGCAAAAATTGCCACAAAAGTCCAAGAATTAATAGATTTCATGAATACTAAATGAAGTAGCAGCGCCCAATTCATAGTTGAAGCTTGAATTCTACCAAACTTCCTCTTCTTCTGATGTGGATGATCATGGCTATCCAAATTTGACAACCTTTGAAGCTCTTAGCAATATCTGTCTTTATACTATCTCTCCCATTTCCTATTCTCCTATCCGCTTTTACACAAACCCGTTAGTTAGGTTATTCGTAGTTACCCTCTGCTCTCTTTTGTCTTTTAAGATCAATCATTGGTTCAAAATGAAGAAAACGTTCAAAGAGTAGCATTATCTTCTATCACAAAGAACCACATTCAGCATCAATATAAACCAAAATTTAGTTGAATACATCGTTGGCCATATGAGAGAATAATCGTTTTATTCAATGTTTGCGAATTAAATTGATCTGATCTATCTACAAAGAGTAGCAGGAATTGGCGATATTTGTGCAGCGTTATCGAATAAAAATTCCTAACCTCTTGTCGATTGAAAATATGAAATAAACAATTTCGTCTCAGAAATTACTGGCTTAGTATTTTTCTTCAAATATTTTAAAACAATGTAGATTTACATGCATGAGCTTTTAAAGTCATGTTCCAACAACAGCAGCATTTTTTTTAATCATTTTCACGCCAAGCAAGGCTTATTTTAGTCATTTTAGCCATTTGTCAGCACAATATAATTCTTTTTATTAAAAACAAATTCAAATATAAAATATACTTTTCTGAAACTTTATTTGAGAAATATTAACTGATTTAAAGTTTAATTAATCTATTTTGAAACAAATATTATCTACTATTAGTTTTAAATATCGCAAAATGCATTTTCTTAAGGTGTAATAAACTTTGTTGACAGTTTGAAAGTTTTATGACAATTTTTCTACAGAGGATATGTCTGTAAAAATTACTAGAGGAATATAACATGAGGAGCTTTTTATATAATTTTTAACTACCTAGTAATCTTAGGAAAATATTCTCTGTAATCTAATGTTTTATTGAATTGTAGGCCCTTTGCATTTAAATTTACAATAGTTACCGTTCTTATTTTCTGATAATGTCGTATACGGACACCCGTATTTATAAAAGTCGGCACGTTTATACATGCATAAGAAAAATTAAAAATTCTTTTTTTAAATACCCCGGGGGTCGACAGTCATGTTTTCCGTTTATGCTTAGCAATAGTGTCCACAATATTATTCATAAAAGCTATTTAAAACTTTTCTAATTAAATAATGTTTATTTTTATTGCATTTTTTATTTTACTATTCAGATAGGTTTTTCGGTAAATGGGGGGTTCTGTTTTACAAAAAAAAAAAAAAAAAAAAATGGATAATTTAAATTATCCAACGACTTCTCCCAATAACCCATAAAAACATTACACCTTACAAAAATTAATTTCTCGAAATTTCGTAAAATTAAATAAGTCCGGATAATAGATGTAAAAAATGTCTTTACCAAGATTTTCTAAAAAAAAAGAAACATGGTTAAAATAATTTCATTCATTTATGAATATGGCCTGAAAGTTTAAGTAAAATTCGACAGTTATTTAATTTTTGCAAGAATTTCTGAATCAGATTTTTAAAAATCATTTTACATCAAGCAAGGCAATGAAGCCACTAAGGCTCAAGGGGTTAGTGAGTGTGAAAGAATGTTAGAAAAAGAAGAAGGATAGAGAACAATAAAAGGAGATGAATTAAGAAGACAAAAGATAACAATTGAATAACATCTAAATTTTTGAAGATCAAAATTGACTGGAAAGCAAGAAGCAGGAAGAGAGAAGTGCGGAAAAAGAATCTATTAGCATAGAACCTACAGAGTTACATTTAGCCATTGTAAGTGTAAAATTACAAATGTGAAAGATTTTGGCGCGAATAATTGTCTAGCAAAACACAGTGAACTAAATGTCTTAGTAGCAAACCTAACAATTAATTCAGTCTTTTCACTTAATGTCAACGTAAAGGGTTAGTCCGAGAAATACGCAATGAGTCACTCGCAAAGAGTTTAACATCAGACATACTGATGGAAAGCAAAACAAAGTTCTCTAAGACCATTACAAAATCAGTATCGTTTTGGCGATTTTACAAATAACTAGCCATTTCTTGCTCCAGTTAACAACAGATTGGATGTCATTTTTGAGATCAGCTTTTCTTTTATTTATTGGGATACAAAAATCAATTCAATAAGTTACTTTCTTATTAGTTTCAATTAGGTTCGTTAGAACAGTTTCCCTTGGGAAGGTAATATTGCATGTTGAAATATTCATGATCTCGTCAGAAATCTCTTCACGTTTATCCCGAGATACAGCAAATCTTTCTTTGATTAAATACCGGTGGGTAACACCGTTTTGATTTGTTGTTGGGGATAAAATTCTAAAATGTTGTAGAAGTTGAGTAAGTTTTCTACCTTCGAGTTTTTCCCTCCTTTAATAATCGTTCTAAATTTTTCTTTCTTAAAATATTTTCTTCTTTTAACGTCGTATGGTGAAACGGTTGGTGGTCCCAATATTAAGGATATAACCTCTGTTGTAATCTCTGCTGGCAGTGAAGTAGTTGCATACGCCATTTTTCTTGGAAATGTAATGTTTTAGCGGTTAAAATTGCCTCTAATTGTGCAAAATAGAGTCGAGTAAGTGCTGTTATAAAAACAAAGTGTCCTTTATGGCCGTCAGAGAATCGCTCTCTAGCTTGTTTTTTTTTTCTCATAATTTTAATTCTTACAAAAGAATGTACTGGACTAATTGTTGAAATACAAGTCGTCTTCTGTGTGACGTTTCCCTTAAGAACGTTGACGATCATGGCTCTCCACAATTTCCTGTCCGTTGTAAATTTTGCCTTTTTTTCTTTCTCCTAAACCTTGTTTCGCCATTCATTTACTCAAGTTCATTCTTTCTTTATGTGTTATCTCCCATCAGGACGTTGGTGATCATGGCTCTCCACAATTTCCTGCCCTTTGTAGCTCTTAATAAATTGTGTTATTTATTATCTCTCCTACATGCTCTTCTGCCATCCATTTACACAAGTTCCTTGGTTTATTCGCTGCTTTCCCCTGCCCCTCTTGCCTCCAATATGTACTGTGAGTGTCAAATTTCCCAAACCCTCTGTCCTCAATATGTACCCTAGAAATGTCACCTGTCTCTTTCTGATGTTAAGTTTAAGCGTCCTTTTTCTTTTCTATTTTCTCTAAAACTTCGTTGTTGCCCACATGATCCGTCCATAGAGTCCTCAGCATTCTGCAAACTACATTTCTGTTGACTCAAGTATCTTCTTCATCTTTGAGAAGATTGTCCAGCATTCACTGCCTTATAGGAGGACGGATATTACGTAACAGTTTAGTATTCATTTCTTTGTTTCTATGTGCAACTCTCAAAACAATTCCCAGATCGTTAAAATGTTGTATTTGCTTGATTTCGCCCTCTCCACTCTGTAATGTGCATGCTGGGCTGTTTCATTTGCTGACAACCATGCATTCTGTCTTCTTGCAATTAATGTTTAATCCTTTCTTCTCGCTTTCCTTCAGTACCTTCTGTAGGGGTTCTTGAAATTTCCTTTAAGTTTCGTATATATGTTCAAAAGTTTGAAGAAACCCCTGATAATTTTTTTAAATTGACCCCAAAAGTAGTTGTGTTGTTCTTTTAAATAAGAGAAAATTATTATACATGGTTAAAAAAATGATGTTTATTCGAAATTTCATTATGGCAAAAAGATAAGAAGCATTTCATGACTAAATTGTGCTCTCGTTAAAATATCCTCCTTTAGCTTTGATTACTGCAACACAAATCTTTGGCATTCGTTGATAAGTTTGATAATTGATTCCATTTTTTTTCAATGTCTCTTGAATAAAGTATAGAATAAAAAAATATTTTTGCTTAATTTTAGGGTTTCTTTTTTTTTTTTTATTATGAGTTAATTAAGCCACAATGGCATCAGGTAGAGTTGCTTAAAGATTTAGTTAAATTTGAGTGCAGTTGCTAACAAATGAACTGCTTATAAAAAACAAAGAAAAACATTGTTTAGTGATATTGAAATGTCTTTTCTGTTTATTAAACCCAAGCATAAAAAATTAAGCAACTACTTTAGGAATCGGAGTATTAGTTCTTGTGCAAAAATGAAGCAATCCGAGTACTGGCCAAAATCTTAAGTTTCCCTGAAGTGTGGATGGACAGGTCTGGCTACAAAATTCTGGAGTCAGGATGATGAAAGTAACAGAAATCAGCTAAGTGACAAACTTTTACTTATATTAATTCTCTCTATTAAAAATACTCTCTGAAAAACATCCTATGCCCTGCTCTACACTAATTCAATCAGTCCCTCATGGATAAAATTATCAATTCTGTGAGAAAAGATTATGATGGAAAAAGTGCATTTCTATCTTAACTCTTCTGAAACACCAGACGACAAATATGAAACCTACAATCTAAAAACCCCCAAAACACCACCTTCCTGTAAATTCCTGGATCCCTTTAAAAGAGACCAGTTTAACCTAGTTAAAAAAAAATGAAATTCAGAAAGCCGTCCAATCAATTCCAAGAAAAGTTAAAGAAGATAAAAAAATTTAAGAGTTCTAAAGACATTTGGGTTAAAGCTGACAAATCCCAAAACATAAATGTAACCCCCTCATACTAAAATAAAATTCTCACTAACAAAATAACACAAACTAGATAGATATAACAGGACAATCTCCAAGATTGACCATGAAACTGCCAATTTTGCAAATAATTTAAATATTGCAGATAGAGTGGCGGAAGGTCCATACCAAAGATGCAAACCTTTTATTCAAGGATCACAAACCTAACTTTGCTAACTTTTTTCATTTTTTCCTCTTCTGTCAATTTCAATCCAATGCTAATTCTGGGGGTGGGTTTAAACTTTTAACTAGCGTACATCCTATCAGAAAATATTTTCATTATTTAATTTCTTTGCACAATGGCAAACGATTTACGTTAAGATAAATATATGTATCAAACACCCGCTCAGAGTTAATAAAAGCTCAATTTCGTGTGTTTCAAAGTTACCCAAAAGATAAAATCACTAAGTTTTATTACCACGAACTAAATCTACTAGAAAATAAAATAGATACTACGTAATTGAATTTATTAAAAAATTGAGTTATTTACATTAGGACTATTATTCGTTATTATTATCCCAACGTTTCGAACGGTGTGACCTCCGTCCTTCTTCAGGTGCCTGAGGTAACCCTCAGTGAATCTACTTAATCTCTTGGTGTGGTGTACATTTCTCGTTCAGCCAGCTGTTCATTTCTAGGGATATCTTGTCTTGTTCTTATTTACTGTTGATTAGATACTGTTTGATTTATTTCCACTGAATCTAAATCTGCACGACCCAGCCCAGCGATTGAACTCACAATTACTGTGTCATCAAAATCATAACCAAATCACCTGTAAACGTTTGTGTGCCGGTCATGTGGTGAATAATGGCTCGGAATTGTTAATCGGAGAGCCGAGTTCTATTTCCCGTTGGATTCTTTATATTCACTTACGCACAAATATCTTTGGAGAACGTATGAACCCATCTCTTCCCCAAGCTATGGACTAATTATTAAGTCTCGTATTACTAAATAATTATTATCTCCAATAATTCTTACAATCTAAAAATGTCTGGATTTAAATAACCTGCAAAGGGTTGATAAACCGTAGAAAACGTGTCAGTCAATCATAAACCAATGCTTGAATCCACTAGGTTATTGACCTGAAGCCCAGATGGCGCAACGGCCGAAATGTTGTGATAAAAACTACAAAAATGAGGACAATAGTCCGATCGTAAATAACGTAAATGATAATTCCTTCTCCAAGAAAATTGGACAGAAAATGGAGTTATTAGCAACATTGAAATGTTCAATTATTGGTCGTTCATCAGTCTGTTGTTGTTGTTGTTGTTTGTTGTTGTTGTTGTTGCTGCTGCTATTGTTGTTGTTGCTGTAGTAGTAGTAGTAGTAGTAGTAGCATTAGTAGTAGTAGTAGTAGTAGTATTGCTTGTTTTCTTTGATTATGTAGCATTTTTCTGTGAATTGTTCCTGATTCTCTAAATCTCCATCGCAATCTTTCCGGATTTATTCATCTTTCTATCCTTTTCCTCTAATTTTTCCTTGACTTCCCTGTCCACTTAATACTTTTTTTTTTCTCCTTTTCTTTTGTTTTTCTGAATTCTTATCTTCCACTCTTTCGTAGTTCTTTTCATCTTTCTCATCACATCCTTTTGTGTTTTTCCCGATCTTTTCCTTCTTTTTCGTTCTAATGTCTTCACCTTTCTCTTCCTCTCTTTTCCTAAATTCTTCTTCATCTCTCCCTTTCTTTGTCTTCTTCTCCTTCTTCTTCTTCCACATCCTTTCTGAATACATGATGAGCATTTACGGAACGTCATAAAGAACACATATTCAGGATGACACAATGAATAACTTCTCCCATATCAATACCTAATAGATATTACTGACCACAAATCTTTTCTTCACTCCATTGTGCCTCGTTTTTACTGCCTATTAACAAGTTAATTGCTTGTCGGTCTCCTGAGACAAAGTCTACCATACATCCAATTCGCAATCACATTAAGTGAACTGTAAAATTTGCAACTTGCTGCCCGAGTGAGTTGTTTGTTAAACTTAATCGAAGAAAGCTTTACGTGTCGCCAAAGCTTCTGCTCCGGTAGCTGAAATTAAGTGCAACATATATATATATATATATATATATATATATATATATATATATATATATATATATATGTGTGTGTGTGTGTGTGTGTGTGTGTGTGTTAATAGATTAAATTTAATATTTCCAGTACTTTGTTTTATTTTAAAACTAATTGGCTGAAATCTCTGATTTTAGCCATTTGACAGCTCAATGTAATTTTCTTAAAAGTTTTTCAAAATTAAAATAATCTTTTCCCAAAGTTTATTTGAGGAATATTAGCCGATTCAAAGTATAATTAATCTAATTTGAAATAAGTGTTAATTACTATTATTTTAAAAGATCGCAGAAATGGATTTTTTAACACGGATGTAAGTGTTGATTTAAGGTTGACGCCTAACAGCTTTATTGAGAACGGAAAATTTAATTATTGTTTTTCTACAGTTTTTTCTTTTTCTGTTTTCTATCGGTAAAAATTACATGAGGAATATAACATTTTTTTTATATAATTTTTTTAACTAACCAGCAATCTTAAAAATTAGTAAAATATTCTCTGTAATCTGTTTTATTGGCTTTAAATTTGCTATAGCCACCCCTCTTATTTGCTGATAAGGACGTGTATAAACGTTCGTATTTATAAAAATCGTCATGTTTATAGACATACAAATTTTTAAATTATTTTTTAAAATACTGGGGGCTGTCACAGAATACAGTAAGCTTTTCTATTTATGATTAGCGATATGGTTCACAATATATCTTATTCATAAAAACAATTAAAATCTTCTCGAATTAAAAAAATATCTTAGTTTTATTGCATGTTTTTTATTTTACAATTCAGATCGGATTTTTTTGGACAGTCCAATCATTCATGTCATGCATAACAGACTTCTTTTTCTTTTCCTCATAATTTTAGTTCCCCGTTAACAGTTCTGATGAGAGGGGACGAAACCGGTCGACTGGTGTTAGTTTTTGTTTTAAATCTATCATGGTCCATAATATAAAATTTCTTGTTTTTAATGCCTTAATATATATATTTACACACGCTCTATCTCTGATATTGAGCACTTTATTCCATAAATATTGCACACCTTAAGACTATATTTCTTTATATATATATATATATATATATATATATATATATATATATATATATATATATATATATAAAAGACGTTACAAATATTTATATATATAGTTTATGCAAACTTAGGTAATCCGTATGGGTAGACCCGAGGAGGATGATATCCGGAGAGCTCAATGTAAAATTCAGAGCAGATATGTTTGAATAAAAACAGACCACGTTATGGTTTTTTTTTTTTTTTTTTTTTTTTACTAATTAATAAAAATAAATTAATTAATAAGATTACTAAATATAAAATAGATTACTCTTTCAATGTACTATCTGTGAATTTTTCTAATCGACTGTTTCATAGAAAATAACAAAAAACCTCCGAATTTCAAATTAATTTCTTCGTAGATTGTTTAAACATTTAGATACAGAAAAAACTTTAACCTCCCAAACATGCCCGTTAAAGTAACGCGAATTAACATCGTCTAAAAAATTTGAAAGAAAAACTGCCCCCGTGAAAGTAGTGTAGCTTCTTCTGTTAAAGTCGCTCTCCACCCCTTCACTCCTTAGCCATCTATATCTTGAGACTAGACACAATAAATTCGAACAACATCTAGCCGACACATTGGAGTTAAAAATTAAAAATAAGAATTTGAAATGCTACATATGACACATTCATATCCTCTTTCCCACCTCACTTCCTCACTTCGTTAATTTTACGTATACTTGATGAGGTCCGTCAAAAATGTGTGAATTTCTTTTCATTTTTCATTTCAATTTTTGGAAGTAAAGTCTGATGATCCAGAGCCCTGTTAAAGGGGTTATGGCGAAATAATTTATTACATGGAACCTTAACGTGGTCTGTTTTTATTCAAAAATATATATATATATGTATATATATCTTATTTAAAAATTAAACTGACATCATAACTAATGAGGAAAAAGGATTTGAAATTGGCTAGTGTTAAACGAAAAGGCTTAGACATGGGAAAATATATACACAAATATGATATATACACCAGTAGCATTCCCGATGGACATGAAAAAATATAGATTTTTCATCAACAAATTGGAAGAGAGGTATTACCAAGGTTTGTGAGTTGAATGATTAAAAAGTTGTATGTGTCACCTCATCAGAGGCGGCCATCTTGGATATGGGGCTCGTGAACATTTAGCTCACTAGAGACTTTTGGGGAATTTATGGATTTGGAATTAGTAGGCCATAGAGTAGCATCCTAGAACAGATCAGCTTTCTATATTTTTCCATGTTGCTGCATTAATTTTGCCAATGCTCCTGATCTAATAAATAGATATATTTTTTTCTATATTTCTTTTCTTACATGTGTCACGGAGCTCTAATTTAAATCCTTTTAAAAATACACGTAAAATGTCTTTTTATTTATTTACCCATTTTTTTTCTGTGTAATTGAAGTTTATTTTTATGCTGTTATTTCAATATATGAATTTATTCTGATGTTTGGGTTTAGGTTTGATTTTGTCCACAAGTGACATTGATTCTTCGGCAATTTCCATCTTGGTCGTATCAACATTTCTCCCCTCGGTGTGTTTAGTTGGCGTGTGCATTGTTTGGACAGATCAACCGCCCTGATTGTAATATCTTGAACTTGCAGACAAAGTTTAAAATGCCCAGTTTTTAGTGTTGTATTGAAATTCCTTTAAAAGTGTTTTCAACGCAAAATCGATTTTATTTTTATCTTATTATGAGTGCTCTGGCATACGTAAGAAAAATAATTCACACACACACGCACGCACACACACGCACACACACACACATATATATATATGTATATATATATATATATATATATATATATATATATATATATATTGAACAATAAAAAATATTAAAAAATTAAAATCTTCAGACACACTGGGTTGTAGATTAATATTCTTTTGTTTTTTTTATTATTGTTTCATTTAGATTTTTCGACTAGTTTCGGCCAAAATGGCCATCATCAGGAGAAGAAATATTTCTGCTTGCTGGTAGCAGTAAACTACAGAAATGAATGTCTTGATGGAGAAAATGAACTTTTGTCTGTAGTTTTCATTTGTTTTGTTTTTTTGTTTTTTTTATCTTTTTAACATGAATCTTTTAATATTCCTTGTTTTGGTCAAACAATCTCTTTTAAGGTGTTATTTGAGATAGGAGCTGGATGGATCTATGCTTCTCTGAATTCCCTTGGTTAGTTTGACAGTCTTATTGGTCCTGGAGAGGGGATGTGTCTCTGTTTAGTGTTTGTGTGTGTGTGTTATTTGGTCCTTAGGGAGTGAGTGAGTACGATATGTGTAAGCGTGTGTATTGCTGTAGGTGTGTGTTATCATTTGGATAATTAAGGAGTGAGTGAGTATGATGTGTGTATATTCGTGTGGGTGTGTGTATAAGTGTGGGGCCTCAACACCTCCGTAAGCATGTCTGTCTTGTGTGGGTGAGAAATGTGGGTAGGTTTTGAGTTGTTAACTTATATATTAGTACTATCTATATTGTTAAATTTATGGTTTAGCCCGGCTGGATATTGTGTTTTTAAACGTTGTGTCCACTTATTTTCATGGGACTCTAAAATCTTTCTAATGTTATCTGCTCTGAACTTTTCTATTCTCTCAATTATAGTGAATTTGGCATGGGTTTTGAAATCGTGTTTTTCCAGGCGGAAATGTTGTTCTACAGGTAATAATTTTTCATGGGGAGTCGACTTAATTCGATTGCGATAATTATTAATTCTGTAGTGAAAGGGCCATTCAGATTTTCCTACATGTTGTTTCTGGCATTCTAGAAGGTAAATTATGTTATGACTTCTCCAGTTAGAATCGTGGTAGATTTAGTGATTGAGCTAGTGAATAATTCGTGTTTTTAATATGGTTGCAACATAAACTTCTTTTGTTGTTGCATGGTTGGGAAAATCCTGTTGTTTTTGTTCTTAGTTTCTTACGGATTACCTTGTCCCCTGAAATGTGGTTACTGCCTATGATTTCTTTTAGGTTCTTAGATCTACGATATGCAATATATATATATATATATATATATATATATATATATATATACAGTGATCCGCATATGTGTGGGTGTGTGAACAAATTTGATAAATACCAGTGCAGTCTATCTCTTATTATATAATAAAATAAGATAGAAAAACAATATATACAAACCTACATACATATATATGTGTGTGTGTATTTTTTTTAAAAGTAATAGGGTTTTATTTATTAATCCGATAGATTACATCACTTTAAACGTTATTTTTAGTGGAGACTCGTATTTGAGTAGACGCTTCGTTTATTTCTTAAAGAGTGTATTTATTTTTGTTTGACGGCTTGAATATTCGAGAACTCTTATTACAGATGAATATCCGCTATCCAGCAGTATTCGAACCTACGTCCCCACTGGGCAGAGGAACAGTCGTTATATCCTGCGAGAGAGTGCATATTTTTCTCTTAGAAGATTTCTTGAATATTTAGGCCGGTAAACGAAAATAAATAAATATAATGTTTTATAAATAAACGGGGGAATTTTATGAATGTCAAAGAAATGATATAAAATCTTTCTACTGACTAAATGTACTTCCGAATAATTCTCAACTTTGACAGTCGACCATATTCCCTTTTTAACGTTGAACTATAAAGCAAATCCAAAATTGCGTTACTTGATTCCTGTTACTGTAACTCAAAATATGCCTTAATCCCAATGAGGATTCACGTCATACGCAGAAACAGTTGATTGATAACCCCCATCCTCGGACAGCGTGCAAAGTAAATTTATATTTGGGTATATCTATATCTCTTTGTTCATGTTGTAGCAGTTGCAGAGGAAGGGTGTCTTTCTAACAATACGACGTTTATCACGTGACTCTTCGACGAGTAAGTTATTGATTCGTTCGGCACCAGAAGAGAAATGGAAAAAGAGAGAGCTGTTCGAAGATAATAATTAAAAACTTATATAACTGAGAAAGAAAAAAATCCGCTGAATTTGACTACTGAAGTGTATTTAACCCTAAATGCTGTGCACTTGAGGCCTTGTGCCAAACTAATTCCTAAATGTATAAATGCGGAATAGCGTTTAACATTTTAGTCTCGCAGGCCGTTGCTACTATTATAAATTTCACCATCAATAGGTTCTTTTTCGCATATTGTCTTATGTCAGACTAAGTTCAACTAAGTAAATATCTGAACGGAAGGGAACCCTTTTTAAATATATATATATATAGGAAAATGTATGATAGGAAAAAAGAAAGATAAAAACGGTACATATTTCTGAAAACAAAGTCTGCAAGAAAGAATGAAACAAGCAAAATCAAAACAAGCGAAAAAGAAACAGATAACCAACCAAAAATCCAAGCAAAAAAGAAACAAACAAACAAACAAAAAACAAGCCAGAAAGAATGAAACAAACAAACAACAACAACAACAAAAAAAAAAGCAAAAAAGAAAAACAGACAAACAAGCAAAAAAGACAAGCAAGAAAGAAAGAATTCGAGATTTCACTACTGTCGTTTCTACGGCTGTCCAGAATCAGCTACTAAAGAAAATTACTTATTTGGCCGAAAGCAAACGCTCTTTGTGAAGCTGAACGCCAGAAGTAACACAATTCTCCCAGTTCCAAAACGGCCCAGTATATTTTCATGAAAGCTAAAATGAAACCGCGTGTTTTTCTTATTTTTTTCTTCCTAATTTTAGTTTTCTCTTCTGTCATCCCATATATCTATATATATATTTTTTTTATTATCATTCTGGGTCGATTATTTTGACTATCTCAGTTATAAATTTATTTTTCTGTTCAAAATTCTCACATGGATTATTTTTTACAAATGTTCTGAATTGGGAATATCGACGCTTAAATTACTAAATCATGAAGAAATGAACAATGATTATAAAAAATCAATTACCTCCCGAAATTTTGGTTGAAACTTGAAATTCCCTTTACAATTTGTTGATTTCCTTTATTACTCAATGAAACTATTATTATTATTATTATTATTATTATTATTATTATTATTATTATTATTTCTGTATGTTATGTTTCCTATTTGTATCCTGTAGAGCCGAGTCCAAAGTATGGTCCTTAGGCCCTATACGAGAATTGTCATTTAATTGATAGCACTTTTCTTAGTATATGGGATGTTCTTAGTAGGGCGATTTTCTGGGTAACTTTTATGTTGATGTTACCTGGGGACACTGTTAATCAAATTGTCCATTCCTTTTCTCATGTGACCCTGAGCTCCGATTACTATTGGTACAGTTTCAGTCTTCATTCTCCACATCCTGTTAATTTCGATCTCCAGGCCCTTGTATTTGGACAACTTCTCGATAGTTTTCATGGAGGTGTTTCTCTCAGATGGTACTGCTATGCTAATAAGCATAAACTTCCTGAATTTCTTGTTTTTTTTTATGATAATATCATGTCTGCTGGCTTTTATTTCACTGTCAGTTTGAATTGGCATGTCCCAGAAGATAGTTACATCGTTATTTTGGGCTACTGTGTCTGGTTGGTGTTGATACCATCTCTCAGTGGTTTCTATTTTGTGCTTTTTGCCTATCTTCCAGTGAACATATGTCGCTACCTTGTTATGTCTGTGGGTTTATCATTTTTTTGCCGGTTATGGGAATCCTGAGATAATATGGCTGACAGTTTCATCATATTTTCCGCAGATCCTGCATTTCAGGTTAGTTCCATCCTTGATTATGTGACCTTGATAGGATTTGGTTGCAAGACTTTGGTCCTTCTTTATCAGCTTTCAACCCAGTACTCTTCAGCCATTTTTCTTTTGGTCCAAATTTGCTTCTTTCGTTCTTCTCAACGCCAGTTTTTATTTTATATTTTCATTTCGTCAAGTTGTTTGGCATTAGATGGCGGCATTCCCTTCGTTTTTTGTTGGTAGGATTTCAGTGTAGCTTCTTTGTTGATGGAGTGGATTTGGTGTTTGACTATTTGTCAATTGTTTTTGAAAGGTATGCTTCCAATCCAATTGTTATAGTTTTTAGAGTTAGTTCAAGTTGGATTACACCTCGACCTCCTAAAGATCTCGGTACGTACAGCCTATCAACGTCTGATTTCGGGTGGTGCATCCTCATTTGGGTAAGCATTTTTCTGGTCTTGACGTCCAGTCTCGGGTATAGGTAAGGGGTTGATAGCCTTCATTTTATTGGTTCCATTAAGTTTGCTTTCTTTTATCAAACGCCATTTCCAATAATATTCGTCTCAGATTATTTTCTTCATAAATGAATACTGCATTCCGTCTTGTTTAATTACTAAGTATTTGTATGTAGCATCTTTAGTCGAGTTCCTTTTTATTATTATTATTATTATTATCATTTTTATTTTCTTTGCTTTCTGGCGTTTACACATTTCTTTCCGGGTCCCACCCAGGGATCTAAGGTTAGAAATGGCATCATGACACTTTTCACTGACAAAAAAAAAAAAAAAAAATAATTACATAGATAGAGCCCTTCGTAAAGTGTGGGCTGTACTTGTCAGAACAATTTTTTGTATCTCCTTGAGGCATGGGCTTCCAGGAATCCCTTCAATTAGTCTACTGCAATCTTTTCCAACCAGTCCTAGGGCTCCAACTACAACAGGGATTGTTGATGTTCCCATATGCCACATTTTCGAGATTTCTATTTCAAGGTCCTTGTATTTTGACAGCTTTTTGAATATCTTCAAAGATACATTGCAGTCAGCAGGGACTTCCATATCAATAAGGATTTATTTTATTATTATTATTATTATTAATATTATTATTATTATTATTATTATTATTATTATTATTATTATTATTATTATCAGAAAATCTCTTTCTGTAGAGACTAGAAAAATTTCGCCGGAATAAATCTAGAGAAGTATTGTAATCATCCTGATTACAGCGAGAATTTTAAGAAGAGAGCTGAATATATTTCTAACTGAGCCTCACCTATCATGCGATGCTTTTATCAAAACTTGTCACCATATCGCGCACATTTTTCAGTGATACCAATGTCTAGCATACTCTTATCAGACTGGATGTCATGACGGGTATATTAGGATTTATATATTTATACACCAGTATCATTTTGTTGTCGTTCTCCTACTCTCTCCCACATTATTATTATTATTATTATTATTATTACTGCACATAATCAGAGCGTGCTTATACGAAACTACCAAGCGAATATCTTACATGCTAGTACGGACCCAAAGTGAAGGTTTTGTGATCGATACATTGAAACTATTGATGCCCAAATCTTAGGATGCTCAAATATTCCCATCCAATGAGTACAGGACCATCACGACATGGTAGGTCAATATCTGTAATGGGGTAAAGAGAGAAACATACCAACAAATCAACAAAATCCTTGGTGCATGATCTCTACAGCCTATAACACTGCAATAGGCTTTGGCCATTTTAGTTTCTTTGTTGTCTTTTCTCTTTATAAGTGGAAACAAACACACAAAAATAAATCACAGCCTTCTTTTGCGCTTATGACCACGCATGTGATTATGAAACAAATGCAGGTCAAAAAGAAATGTTTAAACTAATAATAATAATAATAATAATAATAATAATAATAATAATAATGAAGAATAGGTCAAACTGAAAATGTTACTTTTGTACAAATGTTGAGAAAATTATTGACCGTCTAATATCTGGATGCTTTACTCTGTCCACAAATGAATTTAAATATAAAACATTATAGGATACTAAAATATCAGGTCATCCCATAAGTTCTGTCCAAATTTTGAATAAAGAAAACAAGTGACCAAATGTTACATTTAATTACAGATTCAATCAACAATGTATTTTCTCTGATTATCTACGACTTCCTTCCATCTATTAACAAGCTTACTAATTCCATTACTGTAAAATACTTTTGGCTTTGATTCGAAGAACTCACAAATGTCAGTTTTAACCTCTTCCTGTTTTACAAAAGCTGTTTCTTCCAAATGATTCTGTAAGCTACGAAACAAATGGTAGTCTGAAAGAGCAAGATCGGGAGAATAAGGTGGATGAGGAATTTTCTCCCAACCAACTTCGATCTTTTGTGACGTGATTCTTGCTGTGTGGGGCCGCACATTGTCCTGATGAAACATCACCTCTTTTCGATTCACTAGAACAGGTCTTTTTTTCCTCAAAGCTTGGTTCAAACGCCCTAATTGCTGACAGTATATTTGAGCATTAATTGTTGCATTAGGTTGTAAGAATTCAAAGTGGATTATTCCTTGGCGATCCCACCAGATTGAAAGAAGAACCTTTTGCCCATGAATTTCCCTTCTTGGCTGTGGCTCGGGTCCTTCCCCTTTACCAAGCCATAGTCTACGACACTTAACATTTCGATAAAAAGATCCATTTTTCGTTGCCAGTCACAATATCCAAAAAAAGGGAAACAGGTTGGCGAGAATGGAGAGAAGAGATTCTCGAACTCGGGATTTGAGGTTGTTTTCAGACAATTCATGAGGCACCCATTTTCCAAGTTTAGGAACCTTTCCAAGTTCTTGAAGATGACGATGAACAGTTGTATGGTTTGAACTGAGAACCACTGCCAATTCCTCAACTGATAAAGCAGAATTTTCTTCAAGGGCTGCTTCAAGAAACTTTTCAACAAACTCAACTGGACGTCCGGTTCGATCTTCATCTTTAAGGGTGAAATCTCCACTTCTGAATTTTGCAAACCATCTTCTGCAATTTTTTTCATTCACACATTCCTCTCCATAAACTGAGTGAATGTTTCTAGCCGCTTCGGCTGCTGAGTTTCCTTTCTTGAACTCATAAAGCATTATGTGCCTCAAATGATTCTTGGGTACTTCCATGTTAGCAGGGTTTTAATCAAACAAAATTTAATTTTATTGTTCTCTGAAATAAAGTTCGATCAGTTTAAATGCATCTAAACATAAAAATAATGTTCAGCTCCATTAGACATTATAAAATACTCTTTAAATTTCGTTCATTTTAACAAAAAGTTAAAATTCGGACAGAACTTATGGGATGACCTGATACTTGTATTGAAAGATATCCTAACATTTCTCCATGCAAAAAAAAACAAACTTATGAACACAAACATTACCGAAAATAAAGTGAAAATAAGGCTTCAACATACATTACAACTGCGACATATAATTCAAAATGACTAAATATATAATAAAAGCATTAGAAAATATAAGTGATATTTCACAGAAATGGTCATTTCCTCTGATAAAGACATCTTTAAGAATTTTAGAAAGTTTCAAAATATAAGGGCCTGGAAGCAGTCGGGACTATTTTCAGAAATCTTTCTGCCTCGCAGTATGCCTTAGAGATACCTGGCTTCATTATGAGAGCGAAAACGGCAGCGCTGCTTGGAACAGCTCATGATTGTTGAGGAAAGGCCCGTGTTTCTAATCTGCGAGGTAGGAGCTGAGATATGATCTTCATCACCCGGCCAAAACGGCTATGAATCTAGAAGGATATCAAAACAAATAATAATAATAATAATAATAATAATAATAATAATAATAATAATAATAATAATAATAATTGAATGTCACTGAACCTATGAAAGACAACAGAAGTTGGAATCATTTTCTGTGTTCCATTCTTCAATAACTTCATTCCAGCGTTTGTTTTTGTTAATTTACAATTATTATTGATTTTTAAAAGATCAATAAAAATTTCTTACCACTACTAAATTCCTGTGTGTCTTTGATTGGGTTTTGATGTACTAACATCTAAGTATAATTATTTTTACGTTCAATGTTAATTTTCTTATATCAAACCAACTCAATTCCTAATAACATGTAATGATGAGAATATTTCTTTAAAAATTGATTACTGTCCAGACAATTTTTATAAATATCATTAATTGCTGTGTGTCTCGTCTGTATATTTGTGTGTGTGTTACCATGAAAAAATTCAAGCCAAATTTGAATTTCTTAAACTAGAGTTTTCTTGTAAGATGTCACTAAAGATATTATAAGTTGAAGTCTATACTACAAGGTGATTATAATTTTAAATAAATCATTGCAATATGAACTTTGAAGTGACAAAGTCCAAATATGGAAGCTTGTTTGATCTATGAATAATATGGTGT
Source organism: Acanthosepion lycidas (assembly GCA_963932145.1). Classification (NCBI taxonomy): domain Eukaryota; kingdom Metazoa; phylum Mollusca; class Cephalopoda; order Sepiida; family Sepiidae; genus Acanthosepion; species Acanthosepion lycidas. The sequence goes on along the minus strand of OZ010611.1, from coordinate 18,918,040 downwards.
CAAAATAAATTACATGTAATCAGAAATAGGCAACACTTCAATTTTAATGTTTCGCATTTCATAGGCTTTAATGGGAATCCAAAAGCTGTAGACACATTACTGGAATATAGACTCTATATATAGATAATAGTTCTTATTTTCAAGTCTAGGATTAACCGTTATCTTCCATTCACATTCCATAAACTGCATCTCTTACTCTGTAACCCTCTACTGTATGTGGCTCTTGGGCCTTGTACAAAATGAATATTATAGTAAAAAAATAATTTCTAGCATTGTGTTCCTCTTACTCAACTGTATGATCATATTCTGATACTCTGTTGTTTGAGGATGCATCATTTCTTATAAAAAATAATTTTAAAAAACTGACCGATTATTGTTTCACACTCATTCAAGAGAAAGGAACGATAACCAGTCAGCTTTTTATTCTTTATTTTTTGCATTTCTTTTCGATTTCGATCTTACCGTAATGATATATTTTCTCTTTAGTCGCCATTTCTTTTTTTAATATGTAAAGTTTAACTGCAATAATATATATATATATATATATATATATATATATATAGGGTGTCTCCCAAAAATTGATATCATTTAAAATGTCAATATCTGATTAACTACATGTCCCCGGGAAACAAAATTAATTAGGTTACACGTTGAACAATAACAGATTTATTTATTAAAATTCGAACAAGATCTTCAAAGAGATGTAGATTTTATAGACTCTTACATAAAAGGTCCACAAATGTTAAAAATACGCACCACCTCAAACGCAACACACTTCAAATCAGTAGCTACTTACTGTAGCATGTCTTGCGTAACATTCTCCAGCAACCCAGAGATTCTCTGCTTAAGTTCCTCAAGGCTTGAAGGAAGTGGTCGATATTGAACTGTCCTTTCACATAGTACCATAGAAAAAAATAACAAAGTGTAAAGTCAGGTGAAAGCAGTGACCAGTTCACCAATTGTCATGATCATTATCACGGCCGATCCATCTTCCTGGTAAATTCCCATTGAGATAAATCCACACAATCAAATTAGTTTCTACACATTTTTTAAAAAAAATTGAGATCATTTGAGCGAGAATTGGCAATGTTATTAGACTACAAAATGATGTCAATTTTGCGGGGAGACCATATATATATATATATATATATATATATATATATATATATATATATATATATATATATATATGAAGTCACAATTTACTCATCAGCGCAAAATGACACCTCGAAGGCCACTACAACTACATCAATGAAAGGTACACTTTCAGCTGCTTCTGATAAAAATTCTTTTGATCGCATCTTTCTACCAAATAACCATTTGACCGAACGCATTTCCAATAATTTAAATGCGTTAAAAATTAAAACTACAATATTACCTACTAGAACTATCCGTAATTTATTAAATAGCACCAGCAAACAACATATTACATCCGATGCTTGCATCTACCAAATCTCATGCAAAAACTGTCACCTAAAATATGTGGGTGAAACATGTAGGTCCGTAAAATCTCGTGTTTTCGAACATAAACGAGATATTCGCCTCGGAAATTTGAACAATGCTTTAGTTGTACACATAACTAAAGCAGATCATAATTTCGATTTTGATTCCGTGAAGATTTTAAAATATTTTCATAATAAAAATCTTAGGAAGATTTATGAAGCAGGTATAATATCCATCTCACGCACGGTGAATACTAGACCTGGCTTCTTTAATATTCCCCCTTTTTTAGCGAGATTAATGCTCGACAAGCGTACATATAAATTTTAGATCATAATAGAATTCTTTTCATTTTTCCTTTTCATGCAAAATACTCAAATTTTAGGAATACGTTTTGAAAGCGTCGCCCATTTGACGACAACGTGACCACGCTTAAACGGAAAGCTGATCATTTAAAATTTTCAGTTATCTGTTTTGGATAAGTCTTGGTTTTATGTCGATCGTCTTTGTCATGTTGAACTGATTATGTTAATTGTATTTTAATGAATATTGTCCGGAAGAAGGTTTATTAAACCGAAACGTCAGACGTTGACATTTCATTCATATTAAAACAACATAATTGCATTTAAGGATTTTTGTTTGTTTTTTCCAAATATTTTTCTTCGTTCTGTCGGATTTATATCCATTTATATTTGCTTACACACACACACATATATATATATATATATATATATATATATATATATATATATATATATATATATATATATATATATATATATATATATGGTAAGAAGGCAGAACATCCTGACGAATCGTTTGGGCAGTAAAGGCAACACAAGGCTAGACAGATAAATGTTTTACACCTGATAGAAATTCGTTTACCAAATTCCATGCAAACTTCACCAATCAACGATAACGGCAAATATAGGATATTTTTGCGGATCAATTAATTTAGGTTTATTGAATTAAACCAGTTTAGCACAAGCAGTCAATTAATCAATATCAATAGGTCATCCATTATCTCAAAAAAAAAAAAATAATCATTGACAATAATTATATCCTTGTTTCTTTCTCTTTTCACTATGTTTCCTTATGTTGTTCGTAATATGACCGTTTTTACTGCAATAATAAAAGTTTCTACTTCTCAGGAAAGTATTTTAACTTTTATCTATAATTAAGATAAGCGATTCTTAAGTTATTCAACTTTTCATTCGATTTATAAAACGAAAAGAAATCTCACGCCTGACTTTATATTATTCCCACAATGATAACAAAATCAGAATGGAAAAGTTAATGAAAACTTGTACAGGAATTTTTGTCTTATAAATTTTGCACAATGCCAGGGAAAAGTAATATTCCACAGAGTAATTTTTCATCATAAAAATGTGAACTAAATTTTTGCAAACTAATAAGAGAAAGATTTTATTTGTTTTATGAAAATTAGGGGAAGAATATTTCGACATAGTATTTTGCATATGATGCGAATTTTACATCTCTAAGTTTGGATAAAAAGGCGAATAAAAGCTATAGAATAAACATTATCGAATTTACAATGTTTGAAAAGATTTTAGACAAGATCTGAGGGTGGAATATTGTTTAGGTTCAACTCGGTTGGTAATTGATGAATACAAATTAAGTATTTAACTTTTTAAGACAACAGGAGAATCCACTTACTGCTTTTTCAGTTGATTTTATTGGACGTTATCCAAATTAATCGATTTTCATTCAAATGTACGGCATCCCTTCAAATTTGGGACAGTTTTTGACTAACGTTTTATAATCTCTCACTCTCTCCCTTTCTCTTTCTCTCTCTTTCTTTCTATATATCTCTCTTCTCTTTCTATTTTTCCTTCTTTATCTCTCTAGCCATCTAGCTATCTTTTCTTGCTTCCAATCGTCATCTTCTGTCTTCCTGAAAACTGTACCTTTATTGTCCTTTTCCTCACTTCATATTTCTTTCTTTCCATTTCTATTTTTGCTCGCATCCCCCTCTCTCTTTTTCTCTGCTACATTTTTCTCCATTCCTTTGCATGCCTTACATCTCTCTCTTTCTCTCGCTTTTCTTTAATCATAACTCTTCCTCCCTTTCTCTTCTCACTCTTTCTCTTTCTCACACTTTCTCTTCCTTTTTAACACTATCTTTTTTTTTTCCTTTTCCTCTCTGTTTTACTTTATCTTCTCTCTCCCATCCTTTCTTTCATCCCTAATCATTTTCTCTTGATTTCAGCCTCTCAACCTCTCTTCTATTTTTATCACCCCCCCGTCTCTCTCTCTCTCTCTCTCTCTATGATTTGTGCTTACTGACAATTACATACATACGCGCAGATAGGCACATATAAACACACTTATTTCCTTTTTTTCTTTTTCCCTCTGATATATTTTCTCTCTCTCTATCTCTCCCCCTCTTTTTTGTTCTTCTCTAATAACAGACTGTACATCTTTTGATAAAAGAAATATAGATATACTTAGATATAAATATTCACCCAGATATATATGTATACCACCCATTTTTATAAATTGATCTTGCATATTTTCTGTAAATAATTTTTTCCAGCAAAATCATTGTAACAGAAAACATTCGTTTCGTCTTCTAAACATGACAGCCTAAAATTCTGATTAAAACAATTCAACAACTTTTCGCAGAAACCTTATCGCACTGAATGCGCTGAATTTTGGCTGCAAACTTGGATGTATTTATGTCTAATCCACTGAAATCGACACCCCCCCACACACACACACTTCGTATTTCTGGAAATGTTGTAAAATGGTCATTGTCTTAAAGAGCCACACTTGCTACCAATCTTTAGAATTGATAATATTTATCGATCCATCGCGAACCTGTCCCTCGCTGATGTTGCTAGCATGTCTTTGTTCAGTATTATTTCTTGTGCTTATCGAAGTCAAGAAAACATCGGGCATAAAAACTAAAAGAAAAATCTGGGAAATAAATTAGATGCTCCTATTATAGGTTAAGATTCATGCAGTAGACTTTCGCAAAGAGGTTCATTCATATTTTGATTTATTTTTGTCTCTTTGGGCGTATCATTGCCATATCTAAGATAAAATTTAAGTCAAGACATTGAAAAAAAGACACTATAACAATGCTACTATTGCAATAATGCTAGTTACTGGAGCGGTAAGATTGAGATTCAGACCAGTATGAAAAATACAAAACAGAAAAAAAAATAGAACTTGCAGTTTCCGAAGTGGAAATCTACTGAACTTATTTACATATTTAAGTGGTTTAATATAAATTGAATTATCAAGGTATGTTTTCAAAAATGATAACATTATGAAATAGAAACTAGCTCTATTTTCTTATCATTCTAATGAATTGAATAAAATATCGTATTGACTAACTAGTAATCCTGTAATATATATTGGTCAACCAACATAAAGGAGAAATTAAAATCGAAAAGAAAGCACGTGTTAAATAAAGGATTCACCTTCTTTTAAAAGAGCAAAGGGGTAAAGGAGTAAAATAAGATTCAAGATTTAATCTTTGTTTTTCCTTCATCGATATCATTCTTTCTATTCATCAGCTTTTCTTTTCATTTTTCTCTTGCTTTCTTACTTACTCTCTACTTTTCCTCTTTCAAACCATATTTCTCTTTCCTCCTCTCCTTTGTTCTTTCTAATTGTTGCTTGAAAAGAAAAAGATACGCTTGTGGATCAAATGGAAATCCCGACATGACTAAAATAATTTAGTTTAATATTTCCACAGTACGGTGTTTATTTTTGTACAAGTGGTTGATTGTTTTTTTAAGATTTATCAACTTTTTGCGGGTTATTTAAACCCGGAACATATTTTTGGATTGTAATAATTTTTTTTTTAGATACAACTCCTTCTGTTTAACCTATAGCTGAGGGAGAAAAGCTGGATACATACATTTTCCAAGTGTATTTGCGCGTAAAGAAAACCAGCTGGAATTCGAACTTAGCTCACCGATTTCTCAATCCATTACACGTGCTATTCTCAAGCGGTCACCCACTGGGTAGCGACCAGGCTTTGACGTTCTTAACTTCAGTGATCGGACGAGAACCGATGATAAAACGCAACCTGGTCGCAATTCTCATTGCGTATTATTTTTCATATAATTTTCTCTGCCAGATGATTATTTTGTTTTGCGTTTATTAAACTTATAGAAAAATTCCCAGTGGAAATCCTTATTTTATACGCAGAAAAATTCCATCATTGTAGCAGGGTTATTCCAGACTGTACTTGCAATTGATAAAAAAGAGCAAACATTGTATATATATATATATATATATATATATATATATATATATATGGTAAGATCGAACATAAAGAAAAAACAATAATATTAGCAATTAATTTGAAATTCAAACGCATGTATAACCAAGACGACTTTGAATTTGGCAACCTGAAGATTAAGATGATTATCTACTATGGAATAAATTAAAACGGCTAACCTCGTCGCCAACAGTAACAATTCACCTACAATATCCAAACTACATAAGACAAAAGTTATCTCTGGATTTATGAGCTCCTTATGGAATTGCGTTTCTGACGATAACAAATTCAAGATTAATAATTACATTGAACATACCAGTATGAAGAAGACTCACTTTGCATTTCTTGCATTGTAGGACCATTACTACCCATTTAAATAGACATAAAATCCTAGAACCCTCTGTTCACTGGATAATTTTTGAAACTACGACCATGCAGAAAACGGATTAAAACTAATGAAAGCGTTATCAATAAGAAAAGAATAAACTTATTCTCAATAATATCAATTATTAATACGGCTATAACGTGCTGTGTTTGGAAATGAAAAACATTCCCATTGCTATATTAAAAAAAATCTACATATTCAGTTAAACAAAAAACATCTTTGATAATGGCCAGTAGATTAACCGAAAGCGCTGGAATCCGCGTCTCATTTCGACAGTTTTTATACACTCGATGTCCAGAAACGAAAAAGGGTTAATTGCAGTGGCTTTTGAGTCATCTTCCATGAAAAGTATAAAAGAAGGATTGCTGCAAAAATACACTACATATATATATATATATATATATATATATATATTCGTTATGTATGAATTTGAGTCCTAAATATTTTCTGTTTTTTATCAGCTTTATTCTTCAAAAAAATAATATACCGTTACATTTTTTTCAATTATGCATTCAGCATTAATTGCAATGAGTTATTGGCACTTATCAAGCAATTCGATATCTTTAGCAAATTCTAATGTGAAAAATATCTCTACAAACTTTGAAATTAGTTTTCATTAGAGAAAGTTTTCCCCATAAAAGTGTTTTGTGGCGATCAAAATAAAACAAAGATTATGAGGACACATAGGATAAATAACAGGTTGACTCCAGATTTGAAGCAGTTAATATTAGGTTAGTGCAAAAATAATGTCGTTTTCTCACATAGTAACATATGTGAGAAAACGACATTATTTTTTCACCAACCTAATACCATACTGATCAAGAAAGTTTCCTTCTAACAGTCTGTTTCACAAAGCAACGGCTCCTGGGAACAAGCAATCAGAATGGACCTTCCTTCTTTACGAAGGGAATGAGGTCTAAACTAAGGGATGCAGCACATCAGAACATTTTCCATGGAAATAGCGATAAGTTTGCTTCTTTTCCTCTATGGATTGTAGGGTGGAAAATAGTTCAATATCCACAAGGCCGCATGGACGGTTTTGGTCTCTATCGAGGAGAGTCTGTGAGAATTGGGCAACTCCAGCCCAAATATGACAACAATACTCCATTTTCGGTTATCTTAAGAATGAAATCAAATATTGAAATGCGATTGGAATTCGCCATGATTAGTGTCACATGACATCAAATATAAAAACTCCCCACCCTGCCAAAAAAAAAAAAACACTGGAGTTTTACGTTGATTAAAACATGCCACTGTCATCTGGTGGTCGTGAGTCCAATCCCTGGATCAGGTAGTGAAAAATTGGTTCAGCATGAACGAAAAATAACTGGCACCACAAGGGCAATATCACAAAATAATCATCAGATATCCCCCCCTATCACGCAAACAATGGACGCCTGACGATGATCAGAGTATACTTGGCTGAAGCGTCTTGTCAATAATAAGATGTGAACAATAGTTCGTATTTTTTCAAACTTACTTTCTCTCTCTCTCTCTCTCTCTCTCTCTCTCTCTCTCTCTCTTACTACCTCTTCTCACTATTCTCAAATTATTAGAAACTTACCTACCTGCCTTCATCTTCGCATCTCTCTATCTTCTTCCCCCCCCTCTCTCTCTCTCTATTTCTCATCGTTTTTTGTTTTTTTCAGTTAGTAATGGCTGGTATAAACAATGTCAATGAGCAGCCCAAATTTTGTTTCCATATAAATTTTCAACTTCATGTGTCTCTCTGTCATATTTTCTAATCACTGTGACTATTTTGCAATGGAAAATATTAAGAAAACCGTTAAGATTGTTTTGATTTTATAACTTAATTTTGTTAATAACACAAAAGTTCGACCTCTTCTCGGTGTGGAGGTCGGAAGATAGAAATAGTATAAATAATTTACAATCCGATGGCATCACGAAAACGTTACATTTTCAAATTTTCAATTGTTTACCATATATTTACATAAATTTAGAAGTGTACGTTGTTTATTTTACTCAGTTTTTTTTTTCTCTTCTTCCATCGTGGCTTCAGTTATATCAAAAGGCTCATCCATAAAAACTGATCTGCAAATAAACGTTCATTTTTTAGAATAGAAGATTTTACACTCTTCATTGGCACGCATTATTAGTACACATTTTACTCTCGAGAGCAAAACGTGACGTGTCTTTTCTATAAATATTTTCTTGGCATATTTTTCATATTTTCACTGACGAGCTATTTTCCTTGGTGCCGTGACTACATAAATTTAAGCGTGCGACTCGATTGGCATTTAGATCCCACTCTTTTACTGTTAAAATAGCTAAATGCAACCACCAATTCTACTCCAACAGTTTCTTTTCTCGCACTTCCCGCCTGTGGTTCCCCAACTTTCATTCGCTGTAACCCCCTGCGTACTAATGACATTCTTGCCTTGCTTCGGGTGAATGATTAAGGAAATATTCTAGACATGTCAATATTGACACGTAATATTTGTAGTCACAGCTACTGATGGCAATTGTCTACAGACATATCAACAGTGACATGCAAGATTTTATCGTCTGAGCTGCTGTTACCAAATGAAATAAACTTTAATTATGTAAAAAAACGTGATGAATTCAATTTTGAATTGCAAAATTTTAAAATTCTTATCAATTGTTCAATTTTATTTGCAATCAATTTAATATTTCCTTAAAATATAACTTTTATTCGAATATTTGATATTTCTATCACTTTCATGATAAAGATTTTTAAAATCATAAATTTGCTGCTTTTTGCAATATAAAGAAAAAACTCTCCATCAAACGAAAATGATTAAATTAACGAAACAATTCCTGATAGATAGATAGATAGATAGATAGATAGATAGATAGATAGATAGATAGATAGATAGAATAAACAGACTGGGATAGATAGATAGATAGATAGATAGATAGATAGATAGATAGATAGATAGATAGATAGATATTAAAGACGCGTTTCAGTGGTGAAGTGTATACTCTCTTTGCCTGGTTTAATTTAAAATGAAGCAAAGACTAAACTGTTTGCGGGGAAAATGCCTTGGAATCATTTAATTTAGGATTGTCACTTTCCTTCAGAGATTCCAAGACATTTTCTTCACTCACAGTTTTGTCTTTCTTTCATTTTAAATTAAAGAAGTCAACGAGAGCATACGCTTATTCGGAGAAACACGTCTTTAATAAAATTTTCCACTTTTGTTTCGGATACTATTATACATCCTAGAAATACACACAGATAGATAGATAGATAGATAGATAGATAGATAGATAGATAGATAGATAGATAGAATAAAGAGACTGGGATAGATAGATAGAATAAAGAGACTGGGATAGATAGATAGATAGATAGATAGATAGATAGATAGATAGATAGATAGATAGATAGAATAAAGAGACTGGGATAGATAGATAGATAGATAGATAGATAGATAGATAGATAGATAGATAGATAGATTAAGCAAAGAACTATAATTAGTGATGCTGTCTTTTTGTATCACAATCGCAGTGCGTTCCGAAATAAGTCCAATACTTATAAATCTCAATTAATCGTCCAAGACTTTGTTCCGTAAGCCGAATCATTAAGCTTAAAAGCACCCAGTCCCTCCACACCTGAATAAAAAGCAAAAAGACCGATGCAGTCGGCCATTAATAATCTCCACACCTTGCATTCTATTCTATGTATTTTCCTGTTCGATATATTGGAAGAGAAAATGGCGCACGTCGTAAGCGAATATGATTAGACTTGCCATAGCAAGACAATCTCCTTGACATATCAATGGATATAATACTTGCCTATTGTGGACAGCACAATTGCACGTCTGCCTTGCACATGCCAGCATCGTCTCTGGGTCTGAAACTGATTGCATTCGATTAGACAAACTCTTCATTTTCGCCAGTCACTGTCGTCGTTGTCATTACCATTACGTCTGCTTTTTACTCATATTCTTCTTCTTCTTCTTCTTCTTCTTCTTCTTCTTTCTTTCTTTCTTTTTTCTTCTACTTTGTCATTGTTCTTTTCTCTTTTTTTTCTATCTTCTCATTCGTGCCTTTACATGAACAGTTTTCAAACTGTTTTTCTTCTTTTTCATTCTTCTCTCTTCCCGCGATTTTCTTCTCTCTTCGTCTTCCTCTTCACCTGCTCTATGCAATTCTTACATTTCTTAGGCTTCTCCATCTTCTCGTTCATTTTTCTCTTGCTTACAACTTTTTGCCTTATTAAACTTAATAAACATATTTTGTCATGTTAGACGTATTAAACATTTTCGTCTTATTAAACGTATTAAACAGTTTTTAGTCTTGTTAAACTTATACACATTTTTAGTCTTGTTAAATGTATAAAACATTTTTCAGTCTTAATCATATAAAACATTTTTCAGTTTTAATCATATAAAACATTTTTCAGTTTTAATCGTATTAAACATTTTCAGTTTTAAACGTATAAAAAATTTTAGTCTTAAAAGTATGAAACATTTTTCTATTTTAAACGGATAAAACAAACATCTTTCGTCCTAAACGCTTAAAATATTTTTCAGTTTTAAACGTATAAAATATTTTTCAATCTGAAACGTATCAGACATTTTTCAGCATTATTAACCTTCTATGTTCTCAACTAACTTCTTCATGTCTTTTCCGTTTCCTTATCATCATCATTGTATCAAAATGTCATTACGAACAAAAAGTCAGAATAATTTCATCTTCAGCTTTATTCTTTTCATGTCCTTTTTTTCTCTTCTTTATTCTTTTCTATTATCATAAGTACCATCTTTTTTTTTCTTTACTCTCTTTCCACTTCATCTTCATCGTCTTCTTTCCCGCCACTCTTTAGAACTTGCACTTGTAAAGCTTCCATAAATAATTCCTCACCTCCACAATGACCGCTATTTTTTTTAGTTACTGCTCTGGACAATGATTCTTCTAACCGCAACTGGTCTGGCTTTAATATCGAAACTCAAACATTCTGGGTTTTTTTAAATCTAGCAACCGATTGATGAGGGCGAAAGAGACAGTTGAAATTTTGGGGATACATCATGTTAGAATTTAACACACACAGGAGATAAATAGCGAGTAACCTACCTAATCAGTTTGTGATAATAACGGAACAAACGTTACTTACCGCTACAAGGGGGCAGGAAGCTGTGGAGAGCTGTGATCGTTAGCAGAACTAGAAGATTTTACCAAAGTAGATTAAATAAAGGGTTCCATTTAAAAATCTCATCTGAAGAAGACCGGAGGGCAGAGTGTTCGAAACGTGATAGTGAGGACATTAGATCGTATGTAAATAATAACTCATCATCCTAGAAATGTGAACAGAAATGACCCGATTATCTTTAAAAGATTTTCTGTATATGGAATTTTGTTTAATGCTATGAATGTCCTTTCAGGATATATATAGTAAGTAAGTAAGTATAATGTAAGAGATCATAGCTGTCCACGGTTTCTTATCTTTGCAATAACTCCACGGCTTTTTTTCTTTACTCTCTGGGAATTGTCATTGGCAGAGTCTCTTAGGAAGCAGGTGAAATTGTTTCTCGTTGTTTTCTCCACGGTTTTGAATAACTTAGGGTATTCTTTCTTATCTGGATGCCACCCACTAGACGGAATTTGAACGTGGTTTTCAATGTTCTTTCTCCATCGATAACCATTATGCTATTTGCAGATGAGATTAAAGACAAAAATAAATGTCCTACTTGAACATTTACCTCCTCTTCATAGAGAGCATCCACCCACCCACCCAAAGGTGGTTCTACTACCCGCATTGCGAGTCACTGCCCTAAGCACACCAATTACTGTTGCTACAACTGTAGAAAATATGATACCCCCCTACGACCTTATAATGACTTTTATGTGTCCCTTTAGGATGTATGCGACCACAGCTCTCCACAGCTTCATGTCCTTTGTAGCACGAAGCAACGATTTTCCGTTTATTATCCTTATCACACCTCGCCCTGCCATTCATTTACACAAACGGATTAGGTAGGTTACTCGCTATTTATCTCCTGTGTGTGTTAAATTCTCTAAGCGCTCCTCCCTTCATATGCATCAAAGAAATTTCTCATCAACCGGTTAGGACAATGGGTGAGAACAAGACGAGCTAATCCTATATCCATGTCTAAGGATATTTTGCATTGTTCTGATTTTGTCCTGGTTAATTATTAAAAAACAACTCTTAGATCTACAAAACAATAAACAAGGAACAACGGAATTCAAATTATGAACTTGTTTTGGTCAGACGGATAATTGGATTATTTCCATCTTTATTATCACTTTTATCTTTCTTTACTTATCACTCTTTCGTCGTTTCCTTCTTTTTTTTCCTTTTTTTTTTTTGCTTTCTTTCTTCTATTTCGTCGTTTCCTTCTTTTTTCTTTTTTTTTGCTTTCTTTCTTGATATTTCGTAGTTTCTTTCTTTCTTTCTTACTTTATTGTTTTTTCTTGGCTTTTCGTCGTTTCTTTCCATATCTATTTCCTGCTTTTTCGCCGTTTCTTTCTTTCTTATTTCTTTCTTATTTCTTTCTTTCTTTCTTTCTTTCTCGCTTTCTTTCTTGCGTTTATGTCGTTCCTTTCTTTCTTACTTGCTTGCTTTTTGGTCGTTTCTCTCTATTTACTTTCTTTACGTCTTTTTCTGTCTTTCTTTCTTCTATGCTTTCTTTCTTGCTTGTTTAATGTCTCTTTTCTTATTTTGTTTCTTGCTTACTTTCTTTCTTGCATTCTTTCCTTCTTTCTCTTTTCTCATTACCTTTCTTGACTCCTTCCTTGCTTTCTTTTTTCTGCTTTCTTTCTTTTCTGCTTTCTTTCTTTTTTACTCCCTTCCTTGCTTTCTTTGGCGTTGTGTTTCTTTCTGACTTTCTTGCTTTTTTCTTGCGTGTTTTCTGTCTTTTTCCTTCAATGTTGCTTTCTTTCTTTCTCTTTTCCTATCTTCTTTTCTTTTTCTTTCTTCTTTTCTTGCTTTCCTGCTTTCTCTTTATTGCTTGTTTTCTTTCTATCTTTCTCTTTTTTTTTCTTTTTTTGGGGGGGGATTTCTTTTATCATTTCACGTATATCTTTATGTCTCTGTCTCTTATTCTTTCTTTGATAACTGTTTATTAATTTACTAACTTCCCTTTAATGTTTTCTATCATCTGTCTGCTACGAAATTTGTTTTTCATTTTGACTTCCTTTCATTATTTATAGAAATACATTTGATATTTTTCTCAACTTATCTCGATATTGCTTTTTCATTTCTTGTTTTCCAAATGGAAACATCATTAATTAGGGAAGCAACAAAAGACAACGCCACTTGTAACCAGCAGAGTTACATACAAGGAACATCACTAATTACCTAGATTCACAATGGCGTTCCTTTTGGAAGCCACAAGGAAATCTGAAAGCAAGGAAAAAGAATAAAGAGAAAAACGCCCCAAAAGGACTCCAACAATAAAAAGAAAAAAGAAAAATATCATAATCTAAAAGTAGAAAAATCTGAAGATCATGTTTAGAGTTTTCGATCGGTAACCGGATATCCGGCCAGAAAGAGACAATGAAGATGACTTCATTATCAGTGAACATCGCTGCAAGATGATCCTGTCGACCTCTTATCTTTTATTCTTTCCTTTCAGAAGTAAAAGGAAGCAATGGTACGTCCTCATCTAATCACGTGATAATCCGTTTTAATGTGTTTTTGCTTTGCATTATGATTGGTGCTTATTCAAAATAATAATTTCCATATTATATGGCATGTTATCCTGTGTGCCATCCGTTACTAGAGAGAGAGAGAGAGCGAGAGAGAGAGAGAGAGAGATCCTAGATCTTCGTCTGTAGAGTTTTTTCTTTCTTTCTTTTTAATTCCACTTGTGTTAGAAGTTGCCTACTAAGTTCAGGTGAGGAGACGCAACAGTGACTTCGTCTGGGTAAAAGCCTGTCTATAGCTTATTTTGCCCCAGATCGATCGCCAATGTAGCACATTTCCCTTCTCCATGCCACCGATCGTTCAAAGGGAAAAGTAGAGGCCGATACTGCTTTGGCACCGGTGTCGTCACAGAAGATGCCAGAATGAGGTTGGATTAAACATCAAACTGCGCTTGGGACTCCAGTGTTTATACTTAGGGTTCACCCCTGAAATCTTTTACATAATTAGGTTTGAAATTAAAGATTTCAAATCAGTTTCTTTTCTCTTAGATAGATTGTCTGCTATAGTGATTTCCATCTACTTGATAGGTCTATTTTCTATGGCTAATTTAAATACATTTCTAATGGATTTACTATAGAAATGCCTTGAAAATCTTTATTTGTCAGGAGTTAAAACAATCATTGCTGGCAAATTAATCATTTACGAGACAGTAACTCTTTTATTTCCTCAACCTAATTTATTTAAGAAAGTTTCACTTAATGATAAACATCAGATTTTTCTTTTTTCATTTTTAAATTTCTTCATAGTCGGGCAGAATAATTTTCAACACTCTGAGATAGTATTTAAGTATAGGTTACGTACAAAGTACTGATAGTCGACAATGTTTGGACATCGATGTTTTCCTGGTATGAGCTGAAGAGAGAGCCCCAGCTTCGAACATAAAACACGCGAGATATTCTTGAAGAAAAAGTACGTCTTACAAATACGTCAGTTATTTTTTGTGTGCCAAGTAAAGTTCCTGAATGAACTCCGCAAAATAAAAAAAAAAAGAATATGTCGAAATTTAATTCAACTTGTGGCTTATCTATTTACTAATATTAATCTCCCGACATTATTGTAATTTGAATATCTCATGTACCCCTTTCTCTTTCTCTCTCTATTAGGTTGGTGCAAAAATAATGTCGTTTTCTCACATATGTTATTATGTGAGAAAATATCTATCTATCTAGCTAGCTAGCTAGCTCAACTTTCGGGCGCGTCACGTTGAAAAAATGGTTTCCATACGATCGACGACGTCAAGCAAACCCAGTTATAGGTTAATTCGTAAGATTTGTATCATTAAAACTTATCTCCCCTTTCCCAAAGATATATATATATATATATATATATATATATATATATATATATATATATATAGATAGATAGATAGATAGATAGATAGATAGATAGATTAAAGAGACTGTGTTGTTTAGATAGATAGATAGATAGATAGATATATAGATAGATAGATAGATAGATAGATAGACAGATAGAATAAAGAGTCTGTGTTAGATAGATAGATAGATAGATAGATAGATAGATAGATAGATAGAATAAAGAGACTGTTCTGTATAGATAGATAGATAGATAGATAGATAGATAGATAGATAGATAGATAGATAGAATAAAGAGACTGGGATAGATAGATAGATAGATAGATAGATAGATAGATAGATAGATAGATAGATTTGACTCGTTCCATGTACATTTGAACAAATAAAATTAAATACTTGTACATATTTAAATATGGATGCAGAAATACGGTTCAGAAATTTTAGTTGGTGTGTCGAGTTCAAATCTCAACCGAAGCCCTTGCGTTCACTTCGAAAGATATGAATTCATCTCTGCTTCCCCCCAGCTATAAGTTAAATAACCGAGCAGTATTGGTTGCCAATCAGTCTTGGAGAAGGACAACTCTCAATTCAAAATTGATTGAGTGATGGACTAACAACTCCACCCCGGAAAAAAAAGCTCCACTTGCTACAAAAAACACAGGTAAGACTGCGGCTCTAATATTCTACAGTGGAGTGTAAAAGATTTACATCAACATCATTGGAATAAGAAAAAAAAGTAGTGTAACTGTGTCAAATCTGGGTTGTGGACAGCATTTAGCAACACTTATTTGAGAAATATAACCGATATGTCAACTGCCTAATGGTTTTCTCGAACAGCAATAGCAATATACTTGAAATATGTTCCGAATAGTCATCAGTAACAGATGAAAATTTCGGTCGCTCACAACCGGGCTACAGTTAACTGAAAAGGACAATCGACCCAAAGAAAAGGAATAGTGCGTCAGATAGCGACCCAATTCTTTACTGGTGTCGCTCACCCCATCACTGTACAGTGTGTAATGCATTGCAATTTAGTCATCGACTAAGTGTTACTATTATTAAAACCATGATATTGTTATAGTCTAAATAGCAGGGTAAACTGAGATCTCTCACCTCGGGTACTATCCAGTCTAGAAGAGGTACTCTGAATTCAAAACTTTGGAGGAGGGAACGGTTACTTTGCTAAATGACACAACTGGAACTTGAAAGATTGGCGTCTCGTCAATTGGTTAGACAAAATCCATTTCCAACTCTTTCAGGCAGATGTCTAGCTTCGGGTGTCGTGAGATTCAATGATGCTATTGATCCAATACAACAATGGAGTGTGATACAAGATAGTGGTGACTTTGTAATAGTGCGGGGTGTGTTCAAGGACTCATCGTGAGCCTGGAATCTGTTTTGATATGTGTAGTATAAACAGATATTGTTGCAGACCACTTTATTCTCGCCATCTTTCCCAGTCTAACACAACTCACCTTTGTTTCGGAAACACTCACCTGACCCTTCCGATACCCGATTCCTCCCAGACATAACGAACAAACGCAAAGGGATAATAGCATTGTAAATAAGTGTTATTTCGTGATTTGGGCGACATAGTAATTGTGAATTCAATTCCTGGGACGAGTTGTACAGACTTAGACTCAGTGGAAGCAGGATGAGTAATAAATTAACATTATTAAATAGGAACAAGACGATACATGCCTGGATCGGAGAGTCCTGGGTATGACGATAAACTACATCTGGAGTAAGGCTTCTGGCTCAGAGATTTGAAGTCTTGAGGAGCGTACAACTACTTCTTAATTGCCGTTGTGCCCAGGTCCACTATTACCGGGGATGGTAGTATCTGTTAGGGTCCCAAGCTATGGTAAAATATTTAACCATCAAACAAAAACAAAACATAATCAAAGTATAAAAATACATTTTATAATAAAAAATACAATAAATACATATTTATATGAAAATTACCAACAATACGTCAATCAACGTGAAAGGATTCTTTCATGATATTAATCCATATAATATCGTAAATTTTCTTAAAGGAATCAAACTGTATTCCAAAATATAACTTCATCATAAACACACACACATCACCAACTCTAGTAATTCTGTCAACAAAAAAAAGTATATGCAGAAAAGCTGAGTATCATCTACCATGTATTCAATTGCGAAAGCAGAATAACATATAGTATATTTTTATCACTTTGAATCTCGCAAGAAAATTAAATTTTGGCATTAAATGACCCATAAGGAGTTGATGTGCCCGTTAAACAAGTCAAGTCAAGCAGAACCTGAAAGACCTACCACCGCAAATTAAACAAAATGTTCAGATCGCTATTCCTTGAAGGTTACTCAGATTGACAAGTAACTAAAGAAGACCGAAGAGTGCAACAGCCGAACCCCTTACAGAAGTTAATACTAACACATATCTCGGCCCTAAAGTCATCTCGGCTGAAAACCATGTAAACATCACCCTAGCCTTGATAGGGAACGCCTTAAAAAAATTGAATGTAGCCTACTTGACAGTCTTCGCACCATTGAACCAGTACATTTGTAGGATTCAACAGTATGCACTCTAAGACGTTAGAATCGATGCTTAAGGCTATAATGAATGTATCAGGAGAACAAAACACCCCTCTGCGAAAACATACGATTCTGGCCTGCCAAATATTAGCTAGCTCTCGAGGCAACGAAGGTATCGTTCTACAGAATGATGCTAAGGATATCATGGACCGAGCGTGTGAGCAACGATGAGGCTTTGGAGCGGATGCAAACAAGAAGGAAGAGGAAGATGAAACTTCTGGGACACGTAATGAGAAAGGAGGGCTTGGAGAATTTGATACTCGCAAAGCGAAAGAGAGACAAAAGAAAGCAACGCATGGCATACCTGGCGGGCTTAAGTAAGTGGATGACAGAACAGGGTCCGGGAGAAGTAGCAAAACTTATTGAGAGCTACAAGGAACAGGGGGAAGTGGAGAGACATGGTCGCCTACGTCCTGAAGGGACACGGCGCATAAAAGAAGAAGTGGCGTACTCTGGATCCCTAGGCACGGTCAAGCCGAGTTGGTCGAACAGTAACGGTATATACCGACAATTTAGGCTTTCAGATTTGAGGCAGGCAATGATGGGTGGAGTGCAGGATTGATAGCTGCCTGAGATAGCTCTATCAAATGACAATGATTTATTTATTCATTCATATAAAACTAAAGAGCTTATTCCTCATCGGGTACTAAAGTTTTGTGACCTTGTACCAGACTTAACTAAGCTTATTTATATGTATAGTGATATATATGTGGATAAAATATTTGAAGCACAATAAGTTCTTTGTTCTCAACTGTTTGTCTTCATAATATAAATAAACTTGATCTTTTTTTTTTACAATCGATAATATATTTATTTTAAAGCGGTTGTCATGTCGCTACTTTCAGTGTATATATTTTGTTTTTCGTTGCAAGGATATGGATTATTTTGAATGATGTAATACATCGAATAGATATCTGCTTTGTTAAGTTTTTACCTTCTTCTATTTCTTCTATTTGAAGAACCTTGAGCTAAAGCTCTCGTTTTCTGATCATGAGCTTATAGGTTGTTGAAACTTCTCAATGTTCTTAAGTGTGTCCATTTGGGAACAGTTTACTATCCAACGAAATATCTTATACATTATCAAACAGTTCTGGCCACATAGCATAGTTTCCTAAATATTATTCTCGAAATCTCGGAAGAACTTAGGCAAGAATTTTTATTTTTAGAAATTGAAATATTCCAGAATCCACAGATATTTCTTCGAGTTTGATTCTTTTCTTCAGCCCTATCATTCTCATACTGGTACATTGACGAATTATATATATATATATATATATATATATATATAGAGAGAGAGAGAGAGAGAGAGATAGATAGATAGATAGATGAAAGCATAGAAAACTATTTCGAACATATGTGCCTGTGACGTAACTAGTAAAAAAATTGTCAAGATATGAACACAAACAAGAAATGGTTCTCTTTGGAGATGACTTACTTACTTTGAAATGTAGTGATAGATGCAATTAAAGGAGAAGAGAAAGGCGTCCATCTGTAAAGAATTAGATCATTTATTTCGAGGAAATAACATAGACGTTGCATTATAGGAAACAATTGATGTAATTGTCTTCATTTTTCTTCTTTTCTCAGTAACTAAATATTCGTATATCTAATAATGTACGAGTTGAAATGGCGAAAAATGTTCCTCAATGGAAACGTTGAATAATTGATATAGCAATGATAGATCATGTTTTACATAAATAGAGATATGTAAAGACTGAAATAGATATGAATATACCGAGATAAATAGAATCAATGACACATTATTCGGTAATATGAAGATAATGCGGCATATACAAGAAGGTGCTGAAAAGCCAACCCAACCATTTCCCATATATATGTATATATATATATATATATATATATATATATATATATATATATATATATAGGGTGTTCCAGAAGTCGTAGGCACATTTCAAGTCCTCATATCTACTGAACTATGAACGGTAGTAAGATGAAACTTGTATCATTTTAAAGCTAAATTCATTAATTTTTTCGTAATGCTAATGATTTTTTTCATATTTTTTCAGATACAGTAATGGTGTTCACTCAACCAGACAAAGGCGTTTTGCGTCCTTGAATTTGCAAAAACTGAATCATGGGCACTTGTTCAACGTGCATGTCGCACAAAATTCCAAAAACAGTTACCAGAAAAAAAGTTCATATTGAGATGGCATCGTAAATTCATGAAGAGGATACGGTTGAGCGAGTTCGAACTGCCTTCAAGCTGAGGTCCCATAAAGAAGAGCCAGTAAGGAACTTCGGCTTCCTACAACAACTGTTTGGCGTGTCTTAAAAAGACGATTGCATATGACACCTTACAAGCTACAGTTAACCCAACAGTTCCAGGACAATGATTAACCAGCTCATCGTGACTTTTGCATTGCAATACAAGAGAAGTTGATATGTGCCGTGTGACCAACATATATATATACATATATATATATATATATATATATATATATATATATATATAAAATTACAAGATTTTATTTTTCATCCGTTATTTTATTACTTCGAACGTTATTTAGGTGGACATATATATATATATATATATATATATATATATATATATATATAGAGAGAGAGAGAGAGAGAGAGAGATGCTAAAATGTACTTTAATGGTATGCTATAATTATGAACTAAAGGGCTCAATATCAGTGATAAAGCGTATGTAAATATAAAAGTGGACATTGAAGTCAACACCCAGAGGCGACAACGCGTTTCATGCTTAAACGCAATGGGATTATTATTATTTTTATTATTATTACAGTGTGGGATATCTAATAAAAAATGTTATGCAAGGAAAAAGAAAAATAATGAAAATGAAATCGGTTAGATTACAAATAAATTTAAATTTCCCAGCATCCCTCGTTCGTGCGCATGTGCAGCCGCATCAACATAACAAATTTAGTCCGATGAAGTCCTAAAGTAGGACACGCACCACCCAAAACTTTTCCACTTGGTCATACATTTTCCCCTCTATTGATCTTGATATATAAAAATATATATCGTTATCTCATATATATATATATATATATATATATATATATATATATATATATATATATATATATATATGGACATATTATGTCTATTTTTAGTTTAATCCTCTCAAATTCACAAATCAATTTCTTAATGTTGATTTAAACTCGTTAAGGTAGAAGCCGGAGTTATTTTCATTTCTTTTATTTTCCCAATTACTTTCAATCTCATCCAAGATCAAAAAATTAATGTAATTGATAGTTGTGATTTTTTTGTAAGTGCGCATGAACGTGCTCCGTTACAATTAATTTTTAAAATTAACTGTGAAGAATAATAAACATGTAAGGAAATTAACTTAATTTATATTTTTTATTATTAATGTTTTAAAATACACAACCTGAATTTTATTTTTTTTTACAATTTGAGTATCCCGAAACATTGTTTTATAGTAATTTTAAAAACTTGTTACTAGACTTATAATTAATGTTTAGTGTTGGTTGTATCTTTCTTAAATAGAGCGCTTCAAAAATTTAAAGTTTTTGTTTTTCATTTTCACAGTGGTGTATAATTGTATTGTCAAATAATATTTCTCTAGTGCTTGGGAAAATAAAAGAAATGATGATAACTATGGATTCTTCCTTAATAAGTTTAATAACGACCTTAAGTAACTGATCCGTGAATTTGAGAGGATTAAAATAAAAATAGACATATATCCAGATTATTCATCGAAACATGCTTGAATGAAGATTTGCTGCCTATACACACACACACACACACACACACACACACACACACACACACACACACACATATATATATATATATATATATATATATATATGACAGAGAGAGAAAAAATTCCGTAATAGATAATTGTGCTAGCACAAAGTCACAAGTCATCATAATCGAGGTTTTCAATGTACTGATCTTGTTCAAAACTGCTGATCACACAAGATGATTTACTCTCGTGTAAGTGATATGGACTAACAGTGGTAGAATATCCGCCTGATACCAATTCAGTCGGGTTTCGATCCTAGCTAGAGGCAACCGGATGTCTAGCCGCACTGATGAGCTGTGATACAGCGAAACAGTCTGTCTGTGGATGAGATTATATTAGATCCTGAATTAAATTTAATTCCAGTTGAGCACTCTAGGGCTGAGGTATGGGTTTGTAAACAGTGACTATTATAGCTATATAGCGAGACTCTTCGCAAGCTGAATTGGGTCACTCTCGGTCACTGGGCGTGTTTCCAAAAATAAATACGCTAAAAATCCACCTTCATCCCGACCGTGCGCCGACAGCTTAGTGGTAGAATATCCGCCTGATACCAATTCAGTCGGGTTTCGGTCCTAGCTAGAGGCAACCGGATGTCTAGCCGCACTGATGATGATGTGATACAGCGAAATAGTCTGTCTGTGGATGACATTATATATATATATATATATACACACACACACGTAATGGCTATTTCATCCTGTTTATAATAAAGGTGCATCTGGTCGCTACAGAATAAGTTACTGGTGTATTTATTTTTGTTTAGGATCATTTGTGTTATTTTTTCTAAGTTTCGTTAGGACTAATTTTAATTATTTGTCGACGTCATAGTTGTCGAAGTTATTGTTGGTAAATGTTTATTTTGTGTTTCTTACAGACTCTCTCAAGAGAATCAAATCGAAACTAGTGAAATACATTCTGCTGAGAAGGATGTGAAAATTCTCATAGTTAAAGCCTGGGTCTTCTTAAATAAAATGGATGTAATCTGGAAAGCAGACAACCTCAAACGGAAATTCTTTCGCTCTAGTGTAGAGGCGGTTTTAATGTATGTTGCCACTGCTTGTACATTAAGTAAAACCATTGAGCCTAAGCTTGATGTAACCTACCCTCGGATGCTGTGAGCCATTCTCAGCCTCTATTGGAGACAACATCCAACTAAATCACAGCTCAATGGACCCATCCCTGATATTTCTACAATCTTACATAAACACAGAATGCGCTTTGCAGGACGCTACCAGCGAGCAAAACAAGAATTTGTCGGTGACAAGCGATTGGCGCAAGATGGGTTGGTCGCCCAGCAATCAATCTATATTAGCCGAATATGTTATGACACAATGTCATTCTAATGTCCTTCTGATCTTGATGAAAGATTCTAATGTTTGGCATGACAGACTCGTGAATGTCCGTAGTAACTCGAGCGAAATAAGTTCTTTATAAAATAATGTGTCCAACGAAGAGATTATTTTGACACGGTTAATTGGGTTTGATTGTTTTTTTTTTTTCATGACAGCTATTTTGTATCTTTGGTCTTTAAGAAGACAAAAATCTCTACTTGTGCGCTGTTTATATAGCGAAGAAGTAAGCGTAGAACAGTTAAAGACACCTAAGACTTAATAATATTTATTTTTTTCCATGGAGTTCCAACTTTTATGAAAAGCTTTAGGTGCAACTTTTTTATTGTTTCAGCAAACATTAAACTATATTAACTACATATTCAATAAAAAAAGGGTTTTCAAAAAATAAAAAAAAAACTAATCGAAATAGATTACATTAATGTTGAAAAATAACAATTAACAATTTGAATATATATTTATGGAGAGAGAGAGAGAGAGAGAGAGCAGAAAACAGATAAAAAAGAGGATGTAGGAGATAATATTTTTGCATTTCTTACTTAAATTTCACATATAAAGATAAACCGTGTTTTTATAATATTTAAATATACAGACGAGCAACGAAGATTTGAAGGAGGATAAGGGAGATAATGAAAAGATACAAAGTTTTCGAAAAAAAAGTAAAATTAATGGATAACCTTAGTTATCAATAGCGGTAGGATTTTAAAATGTCGATGTAAAATGAAGATTGGAATGGATAAGGGTGAAAATGTGAAGATACGGGCAAAATGTAAAATAAGATTGTACTATTCAAATAAATCTTAAAGTATTAAGATTTCCCCGAATATTTTCCATATTAAAAAAATGAACTGATTGAATAAAAAGGAAACAAATTGACCAATTCTATAAGGATAGATAGGAAATGGATCGATAAGTTCACAGGTTTAGTTTGCATCTGAAATTTTCGCTGTGTAAGGTTCTGTCAATGGGAAGAAACGTTCACAAGGGAGTGTATTTTATCGAAAAGTGAATATTTGTTGCGTAAAATAAGTTCTTCTTACACCATAAAGTTAGTAGTACTTGCACATAGATAGATAGATAGATAGATAGATAGATAGATAGTTTGCGTGCGTACATCATTATATACATTTATGTATATTTGTATATGTACATTGCGCACACACACATACACACAATCGTTTGGTGTTTAGTCTTTCTATAAATAAATATGCATTTTTATATAATAAATCAAATCAAATATGGAAGTGCTAATATGTCATCATATGATTTATTATTACCCTTTTCGATACACACACAAAAACGTCGATCTGTCATTTATGAAGAATATTTTATGTCTGCGAAGATTTTATTGAATTTCTCACAAAATTATTTTAATGAACGTCTTTGTTTCGCTATTTTCCCCTCCACGGCCGTCTATTTTTTCCCACTCTTTACTTGTCTGAACCTTGCGTGACCTCCATCTTCCTCGAGAATAGTCTATCTATTTATCTGTCTACTCGTTCAGTTATGTTCAAGCTATCAGTCTATGAATATTTCTACCTGTTCACAAGCATCTGAGTATGTTAATATCTATGTTGAACTCCATATTAGCCGCCATTTTAAAAAAGAAAAGTATATATCATTTATCTTTGTCGTCCAATAGTGTGGCAATGTCAGTGGCTATTTTTCTCCGCCATTATGTTAATAAGCTTTTTAATCAAGCTTACGATTAGTTTATTTTTTATGATCAGTAATATAATCATATTCAATTAAAATCTTACATACTTATGGGCTTACAGCGACATCAAGATGAAACACCGGTTTCCGTACAATCACAGAAGTTAAGCAATGCCGAGCCTGGTCAGTACCTAGATGGGTATTCACTTGTCAGGGGATTTAAGCACGGATTTGTGAGTTGTTTCATTGATAATGGCTCGGAATTGTTAATTGGAGAGGCAAGTTCCAATTCCAGATGAGTTCGTTATATTCACTTATGCACAAATACTCTTGGGAAAGGCATGAATCCACCTCTTCTCCTCCCAGCTATGGGTTAATTAGTAAGACATGTATCACTGAAACATTATCTCTATAATAATTCTCATAATCCAAAAATATTTTTTTAGGCTTTAAATAACCTGCAAAGAAAACAAACCAATCAATTAGTTGGAGATATATATTTATGTGATAAGTTGCGGTAGAGATATTATTGGGGTCGCACGATGTTTTTCAGACAGGAGTTAGTGTAGTGATTATATTGTGTTGTATACTACGCAATACGTAAATCAAGACACTCCTTGTCCCCACGGCATCCTGTGGGTAAAGACAGATATGTGTTCTTCCCGTTTATACTTATTTATACAACGCCACCTATCGGGAGTTAAAGGGACAGACAAGATGGGGTAATCTTATGCATTTTAGTCAACATAGTGCATGTTTTCAATTTTATATCCACTGGAAATATATAAGTGTTGATAAACCGTAAAAAACGAATCAATCAATCAATTAACTTGATACTTATGAGTCAAATATATCCATAACCTTTTAATGTTTAGTCCTTTATGGATGTTTATATTCGTCAGTATAAATTGTATATAGGTATATATGTAAGCATGGATGGATGGATTTATTGTCAAATATAATTCTCGTGAATCTGCCGGTCGTCTAATGGAAATCGGCGTGGAAGATGAATTCTAGCCTAGCCTGTTGCGTTCACTTTCGTGCCATTTTCCTTAGGAAAAGCATGAATCCATATCTTCTCTACCAAGCTATTGAGTGAGCTCTCTAGTCTTGATTGGATGCCAGTTTAGGAGAAAGATTAGTCTCAAATTTAAAACCGCAAGAAAAGTCACAGGAAACCACTCCAACGTTTTCATAAGAAGATATGGCAATTCGCAGAGAGTAAAGAAAAGGATTGTGTGGAGAGCCATGATCACCTACGTCCTGAAAATACATGGCATTTAAAAATATTTTTAATAAAATGGCAATTCATACATAATGAAGAAGAAGAAAATGTGAAGAGCCATAATCTTCTACATATAGACAGGACAGGCATTTAAAAATATATTTGATATAATGGTAATTCACAGATAATAAAGAAAAGGAATGTGTGGAGAGCCATGATCACCTAGGTCCTGAAAGGACATGACATAAATATAATAATACGTCTGTATGTTTATTTATCTTTAATCTTTTGTCAGAATTAAAAAAAAATGTTAGTAACAGTTAAAAAGAGGCAGCTAAACATTTCGGGACACATAATGAGGAAAGTAGGCTTGGCGAATTCGATAGCCACAAGATGCAATTACTTGTTAACCTACTTGATGAATTGATAAAATAATGATTACCATAAAGTCAAACAGAAAGTATTAATAAAAGAATCACCAGACAGGAAGCTGTGGAGACTCGTGTTGATCCGCAACATTTCAGGGCGTGGCACATTGAGAAACCGACAATGATTAAAATTCTTGGTCAAGATGCCTTTTTTCTAATTTTTTTCTGCAAACACACACTTTATTTATTTTATTTTTCTCTCTTTTTTTTTCAAGCATATATACGAAGTAAAGTTGAAAAGTTGGTCAGACCAAAGACCCCTACAAAAAAAAATTTGATTTTTGATCATTTTAGGGAGTGTGTTGGAACAACGGCTTTTCAGTACATCCTAAGGTACACTTTATCATTTCACGCCAAGCAAGGCAATGAAGCCGCTAAGACGCATGGGGACTCAGTCAGTTATGGGCCACGCGTGAAAACAGCTTAGGCGATCATGTATCTTTCGATACATGACTGACGAGGCAGATTTTTTCCTGCAGTAGGTTGCCATTTCTTTCTGCCGTAGACCAGTTCTCATTCAAGACTATAGAACTTGGTCTGTCCTTCTATTTACCCATAGCTGGGGGGGGGAAGAAAAGGATTCATACCTTTCCCAAGTAAGTGAATGTAATGAATTTGACTTGAATTCGAACTCGGCTCCGGCTAATGAAAGTAATAGAATCTGAGAAAATGTTTTTTAAGGAGAGAGAACAGGATTAAAGGAGTCAGAAGATGATGATTGACTTTGCATTTAAATATTTGAAGATTGTAATTAATAGAATGTAGAGTTATCAGTAAAATAAACAGTCCATCATGCAAATTGCAAATTGGAGATACCAAAATTAAACAAGTACAAAACTTTAAATATATAGAAAGTGTTTTAACAGAGGACGGAATATGCGACCCCGAAATCAGAAGAAGATGGGATAGCGAAAGAGGCCTTCCAAAACCTAAACAATGTATTAAGATACAAGAAAATTTCGTTAGAAACAAAAGAATACTGAACTGTTGTGTAATATCGGTACACAGTGAATGCTGAAAAATCTCCTCACAGATGAAGAAGAGATTTGAGGCAACAGAAATGTAGTTCTACAGAAGGATGTTGAGAATAACATGGACCGAACATGTGCGCAATGACGAAGCTTTAGAGAAAATGGAAACAAAAGGCAAACTTATATGTAGCACCAGGAGGAGAGAGTTGAAATTTCTAGGGCACATAATAAGGAAAGAGGGCTTGGAAAATCTGACACTCACATGACATTGAAGGCAAGAGAGGGAGCGGTAAGCAAAGCATAACGCTTGCCTAACGAGCAAAATAGTTGTCAGAAAAGGGATTAGGGGAAAGAGTAAAAAGACAAACTTTACTAAGGGCTACAAAGGACAGGGAGTTATAAAGACGTATGATCACCCACGTCCTAAAGGGACACGGCACATAAAAGAAGAAAACTGGAAAACAAAAAGGCGGAAGTGAAGTCAACAAGCGAGAGACGTGCGAAAGAAGAACGGATGAGCATAGAATTTCCGGATATATCTAACAATTTTAAAAGTAAAATGATGAAACCAAGCTGCCAATCTACACGGTGGTCCAAAAGTCTTGTCGCCCCGGTATAGTATAATTTTCCATTTCAGATGGCTGACACAAGTACCTACAAGAAAATGATGTGATAGCGTCAGTGAACGTGAACAAACTGAAATTAGTGTATTACTTCTTCTGTCCTTCTCATTACTTTTTGGTATGGGGTGACAAGACTTTCGGACCACCCTGTAGCACTACACTTAAATCTATGAAGTCGATGTACCAAGAAAAATAACTACCATATAAGTATTTATAGAAAAGGCACAGAGTTACGTTACAGCTGGATGGGGGGATTTCTAAAACAGAAATGCCAGATCAGGATCGAAGACATTGAAATGTGTTCTTTTGAATGTGGCAAAAATCTCTAAATTCATAGTAGAATAGTGTGTGTCTGTGTGTGCGTCTCTGTGCCCGTGCGTGCTCAAAATATTGT
Organism: Acanthosepion lycidas; assembly: GCA_963932145.1. Classification (NCBI taxonomy): domain Eukaryota; kingdom Metazoa; phylum Mollusca; class Cephalopoda; order Sepiida; family Sepiidae; genus Acanthosepion; species Acanthosepion lycidas. Next base: position 18,890,004 of record OZ010611.1, on the reverse strand, counting down.
CATAAAAGTAGCAGGTCTCTTACTCACTGACATCTGTATGTTCCTCATAATCTGTCAGTTATTGAACTGCTGGAATTTTTCTGAGTCATCAGGAATGCTAAGACGAAAGAGGAACGTATAGCAGGCGGATTCGGGGCAATCAAATCAGAACTGACACTAGACACAACAGGTTTGGGTACGCGACACCCTCTTATCTCATGAAGGGATGTATATGCACACTTGTAAAGAAACGTTCGCATGCACACATATATAATATAATATATAGTAAGTTATTTATGCACGTATGCATAATTGATAAAACGAATTACCTTTTATATACATCTCATTCTATGAATTTATTTTTCTTTTCTTCGTACGAAAAAAACATTAATATTCACTTTTATTATTCATTTTTCTTATTATCTTCACTCACTTCTTTCACAATTACTCTATATTCCTCTCTCTCTCTCTCTCTTTCTCTCTCTTTCTCTTTCTCTTTCTCTATTTCTTTCCCTCTCTATTTCTGTCACTCTCTCTTTCTTTTTCTCTATATATCTTTCTCTTTCACACTTTTACTATCTTTCTCTTTCTATACCTTTTTTTTTCTTTATCTTTCTTTCTCTAAGTTTCTATCTCTCTACTTCTTTCGCTCTCTCTCTCTCTCTCTCTTTCTCTGTATATATCTTTCTCTCTCTTTTACTCTTTCGCTCTCTTTTTCTCTTTATCTCTATATATTTCCCTCTCTTTCTCTTTCTGTTACACTCTATCTTTCTATTTCTCTCATCTTTCTCTTTATCTGTCTCTTTCTCTCTCTCTCTCTCTATATATATATATATGTATCTTTGTTTTTCTCTTCTTCTCTCCTTATCTTTCTCTCTCATACACATTCTTGTTTTCTCTCACGTATCGTAACCCTCTCGTTCTGATGTATATATGTATAATCACCTATTTCCTCCCAAAACAGACAGGAAAACGTGCAGGTTCAACACACTTAAATTATGCACTCATATTTGCATGCCCCCTCACGCACTAGTCCCTCTCTCTCTCTCTCTCTCTCTCTCTCCGAATTAATCACCAGAGAAAAGACTAATTTCTCAAGTCGGAACTCTTTAGTAAGAGAGGCGGATTTGTTTTTGATTTGATTATACACATTCTCGACTCAGCCGACATTCTACCCCGACCTAGCTGTCGATTAGCTACTAATGGATGTTATATTAGCTCGGTCATTTCACAATATATACAACACTGCGTGGACATTTCCGCGTACACTGCGTCTAATGGCATTCACTATTCGCTAATCATTTTAGACGAGAGTTCTAATGTCGACTCCTGTTGCAAAGAGACCCAGACTCTGCAAAATGCAACAAATCTACTGTATTGTATTAGATTAAAATTCAGCACACTAGTTTTGCTATTTGCCTAATTGAATTCAGAGAATTTTTTTTTAAAAAATAGAGTGGTACGACTCATTTTTCAAGAGGGACGATTTTACAGACAAGGTTAGGGCAGCTGTCTTGATCTGGACTTTTTCTTTTTCTCTTTTTTTTTTCTCCAAAACTAATATTTCTCTTGGCGATAACGGATAACCATATGTATTGTACGCAACTCTGTTTTATTTCATAAAAAATATTACAAAATGACATCAACAAAATAATGTCAGTATTATTTTATTTATTGTATTTTTAATATCATTAATTTAATGTTTTTATTCAATGATTTTATTATCAGCATAGAAAAAAAAAACTATTTTCTCCTTAATTCTCATTGTCATTTCCTTAAGACTATTCTAGAATTTTTTCATTCACAATATTTGTCCAAAAATGCATTAGATATTTTGTAAGTTTTGTATGATACAAGATCATATAATACAGAATAAAAGAAAGAAGATTGAGTTGCGTCATGAGATAGATGAAGAACGAGATAGAAATGAGCAGCAATACACTTTATTTGAAGCCATAAAATTGTGTTCAAAATATTTAAATTCCGGCAATAGATGTTTATAGTAGTGTCTGGAAGGAAAGTGTGTAGAATGTGGTCGTCTCACCAAACTACAGAGGTTTCATCAGTGAGCACGGCTTGTGCAGCAGTTTTGGGCCAAGAACAAAATTCTCCAGGTCCGAAAACCACTATATTCCCCAGATCTTGCCTCTTGCGACGTTTTTTTTTTTTTTTTTTTCTGTTCAAAAATCAAATCCCACTTGAAAAGAAAAATATTTCAAGACGCCGAGGTAATTCAAGAAAATGCAACCTGGCAATTAGTCGTTATTCCGCAAAGAATGTTTCAGGGATGTTTCCATTAATGGAAACGACGCTGGATAAAGAAGGAGACTACTTCGAATGAGAATTAATACCGAATTGATGTGTTGTAGTTTTATTTTTATAACACCAGTCCCTATACTTTTTATCATAGCTCAAATATATATATATATATATATATATATATATATATATATATATATATATATATATATATATATTTGTGTATTGGGGCAGCAATCCCTCTTTTATGGAAGCTTCATTAAAGGCCATGGACAAGGTATTGCAGTTAAGCGTTCATTTCAATATTTCTTGTCTGCATACAAGTGTTTTATTTTCGGGGCAGGAACTGTGTAAAACTTGTCTGAATGCTCTGTATATCCGAGCGCTTTCGGCTATCCTTTTAGCCGCTATCAAGGATGTTTTTGTCTATTTTTAGCTGAATATCTAGATTTTCATTTATGTTCTAGAATTATGGGAATGTTTTTCCAAACACGGTCAACACATGACGGTGTTCATAGGTGATGTTGTTGAGTGTTGGCTTTTTCTTTTTTATTATTATTAACGCTTCCATGAGCTTAGCCTTTTTTACATATATATCAGGAAAAAAAACTACGATAAAGTGAAAAAGTTTTCGTGTGACGCGTTTTGTTCCTTCTGTCTTCGATCAAAATTCATTCAAAAAAATAAATAAAGTAAAATGCTATATGCAAGTAATACTTTTTGTTTATTTTTTTCCGTTCTAAAGATTAAGTTTAATAATAAGATTATTGGATCTTTATGGTATCCACGAATAAACCAATCGAAAATATTTTAAATTATTCATATGTCCTATGTTTTCGGTTCTGTATTTTCATCTCTAATGAAAAATAACTTTCTTTTGTTTAATCATTTCACGCCGGTGATAATGCCACAAGGATGCGGGGAGCTTTCAGAATGTGAGAAGACGTTAGCGTGATGAAATAAAGATAAAGGACAATAAAAGAACAGGTTTCAGGAAGAGAGAAAATGGCGATTGACGTTACATTTAAATTTATTAAGATTGTAGTTATCAGAGAAGCAAAATATCGGGAGTTGCCCAGACGAGAAGGACGAGAAAGGAAACTATAAATATAGAGCATACAATTGTATTTAGCTATTGTATTTCAACAGTAAGACGGTGAGACCTATTTGCCAATCTAGTCGCATGCTTAAATTCATCCAGTTAAGGAACTAAGAACAGCAGGTCATCAGAACGATTGCCATGAAAATATTTGTAGAAAAAAAACAGAGGGTAACCACATCACGTCGATGAAAAAGTGATTGAAGTCCAGTTGCCAAATCAGGATCGATTACAGACCCCTCTCTTTATTCTGTCAAATATATGGAGATATATAGCAGGATCATCAGGCCAGGTAGTAATATTCAATGTATGGACAAATATTAGATTTATAAATGCGCAAAGGGGATTCTGAAAAGAAGAATTATCTGGTCCGACACAGCCGACCTAGCAAATAATTCAATATAATCAATCCAATTCATGTCATTTAAAAACGTGAGCCCAAGAACTGGAAAGTTGTTGCCCTCTTGGAGTTTAGCATCAGCCATGCCATACTGACGGTACGTAGGAAAGGTTCTCTCTGATAATTAAATGAAAGCCGTTTTGTTTTGGAGCCTTATCAGGGCCATCATAATTATATATGTATGTAGCATTACGACCCGAGGACCAGCCATAGAAAAATGATTTGCAATCTAATTACAACAGTGTTCGCCACTTGATTTCATCCTTACACGCTTCTCCGTCAATCTTGGCCAAGTCTCAAAAATATTTAGTCAGTTTGCCATTTAGGAGTAAATATCTAATTTCATTGAACCGATGGGTATATCTCTCAAAATTAGGAATCCTTATGGTTATATATATATATATATATATATATATATATATGTGTGTGTGTGTGTGTGTGTGTGGTAAAACAATTTTCTCAGATAAAAATAGGAACAAATTAATTATAACTTGGTTGCAATTCTGTATTGCTAATCATTGCCTTGGTTTGAGGATATAATTTTTTCATTAAAATATAATAATAAGATTTGGAGCATTTCCTGATGTGTGCGGCTATTATCGTTTACCTTTATACATTTTTCAGGTAATGCCACTGCAGCTTTTTAACGCCACTGAACGAGAAAGGCATTGTCGTGTTCCTTTATTAATATACATCACAGTTCTGCATATTTTAGAACAGGAGTCACCAAAGTGGTTGACATCGACTTTAAATGTCGATGGGGCTATTTAGGGCAATCGAAAATACCTGGAGATCAAAGGTGTTAATAAATGAAAGGTTGTAACTTATATATTACTTAAACTCACCAAGTTCCAACCAAACATCAACTATTGCTCATCAAATACATCCTTCCAGTTAATAATTTCAAATTAAAATAAATTAATATAATATAATTCAAAGAAAGTTCCAATGATTTATTCCATGGAAATATTTCGACTAGATGTTGCTTGTCTTGGTCACTCCTTTAATTTGAGTAAAACGGTGCCAAGAAACATTTTTCTTTGATTTGAATTCGTAAGCGTTTCTAGTTTCTTTGCAATCATTCGTTGGAACTATTTTATTTTAATTATGCAACTCTCAACGGAGACATGCATCCTAGCTTTGATAAATTAATATAGCTTGTCATAACAAGCTATATTAATTTATTTTAATGTGTTTATTATCAGCTATATTATTTGTGTAGATGTTGTTGTTATTATTATTATTATTATTATTATTCGAACAAACACGTCCAGGAAAATAGAAACTGTAAAAAGACTACTAAAACATAAAGCTAAAATTAATCTTGTCATGAAACAATAATGAAGGAAAAAGACTAAGAAGTTTTTATACTTAAGAAAAAATATTGATATTTTTGTACATGTTGATGAACGATCAGGGATCCCATGAACAAGGTTGAAGGTTTAAAAAGAATTAAGGACCTCCATTTTACAGTGTAAGTTCTGTCCAAATTAAAAAGAAAATGTTAATATTTTATTGATTTCTCTTTTTCATAAAATGCTTTTCTAGATGCGTGATTTTTCGATTTCTTAAATATTCCCCATGTGAAAAAAAAAAAAATTACTTGTAAAATTCCGACACCTTTTCCAATTCAACCTAATTGAAGTGTTTTAAAAGCCCCCTTCCTGAAAACCTTCTCGCACGACGTTACAAGACATGGGAAAAATAGGGGGACGAAATGCTTTTCGTGGAAGAACGATGCAAAGTCGATACAAAATGAATCTATCTTAATTCTTGCAACGTCGGTTCGGAATCAGGAGAATTTTATATTTACCCAGCCTCGATTCAAAATCATAACTGAATAAGCTTGCGTCATCGTCAGCGCTTCGATGGAGTTGATCTAACAATCGTATATTAATCTATTTGATTCGAGCTGGGCATATAAACACAAACATTTTAGTCGCAGAAGTAGTTCAAATGTTTTTCCATCTGCATTGAGCTCACTTAATCCATAATACCTTTGACACAGTTGATTCATTTCATTCTGGTCTGAGGATGAGATTGCGACAAGAAAAGCAAGATACTTAGAGATACGGTTTTATTCCATCTTCTGGCTTATTCTGTAAAGAAACTTCCGAATTCTTTCTGAATTCACTGATTTCGTATGAATGAATCACACAGGCATTGATGGGAATTTAGAAATGTTTGCAACAATATTTTTTTTGTTTCCCTGCTTTATTCGCGACATTCTCAATGATGACGGACACTGGTTGGTTGATTTTGTTTAGCGGCATATCAACACCTCTATGGGTTATTTAATGACGAAATCTAAAACTTTTGAACACAATTTTATAGCTTCAAGTAAATATATTTTGAACGCAATTGTATGCCTTCAGTTATGAATAAAATGTATTGTTGATCATATATATATATATATATACTAGCAGCATGGCCCGGCGTTGCCCGTGCTTGATTCAAAAATCGTACGACTCATACAGCAATCGCTATCACTTGACTTAAAATATTTTTTAACTTCCTTGCCTTCCTTTGCCGTGCTGATGTTGCTACATACCTTACTTCTTGCCTATCTCACACTGCGAATTTTTTCTAAGCTCTATACTAAACATTAAATCTGTTACGAAAAAAGAACTAAACAAAATGAACACAAAACTGTTAGCTTTAAAAAGGGACTCATAACTGGAAAAACCGAATGAAAAAAGAATGTTAACAACAAATACTTTTTCACACCCAACCCAGTTCTGCGGAATCAGAATCAACGTTAAGTTTAAGCAAGCGAATGAGCCAATTGGAGTAAAGTGCCATGCAGATTTAAATTTTCCCCACGAAAAATGCAGCTATCGATTTTTTTCTGCATGATAGCATGCTAGTTAACATTCGTGGCAGCTGTTGGCTCTCACGCTGGCCAATAGAATTTTCCTGCCTATTCGTGGTAGTCAGCTATAGGCTCTCACTCTGGCCAGTAGAAAATGGCCGCAAACTACATAAAAACTGTCGTAGAAGCATGAAAAATCGATTATTTCTACTGTCGATGGGAGTTGGGAAATGCAAAGTCGGTCTTGGCCTTCCCGCTAACTTGGAGCATGTGCATGTAAATTTTGATTCAAATCCGTCGAAAATGATGATGGCCGTGCATTCGTTACACACATATATCCTGCCTTATAAATATATATATATATATATATATATATATATATATATATATATATATATATATATTTCTGCTTTACTTCTACAGTTATTTCTAACTGCCTCCAGGATGTACAGTAAGAGTAGCTCTTATAGGCGAGAGGCGGGGCAAGTACTAATATCCTTGAAAAAGGCACGAAGATTCGGTAAATTAAATGGATCTCTTGGTTGTTAAGCAATTCTGAATTATCCGGTCGGAAATCACTTTACTATATTTCCTATGAACAATCATAGCAAGAAAATGTGATCTAATTTAACTTGGGCCCCGAGTGTAAAAATTGTTCTTGAGACTCTGCGATAACAACAGAGTAACTCATCAAAGTTGACTCAGTTCATCCCGAAACTAGTAGAAATACCTATCTACTGTGTGCAGAGTGTCTCTTACATTCTTCCAAAACATGATTTCTATCCATAGATCTATTAATGATTAGGTCAACTGCCCATGTATAACTGTTTTTATTGGATTTTTCTATCAAGATTTAGATAAGAACGGCGGGGATTGGATTGTGGCTTTAGATATCTCGAAGGCGATTGATAGGCTTTGGAATGCTGGCCTTCTCCATAAACTCAAGGGTTTCAGACCAAATATTTATCTTAATGCAATCTTTTAAAAAATCATGTAATGAAGATCCTTACACATTAATGCGGAGGTCCCCCAGGGCCCTACATTTGGACCCCCGTTGTTTCTTATATTCATCAACGAGTTTCTCGATGTCATCAGTTCCTAACATGTCATTTATGCTGATCGCTCAGCTACACTTATAGAATCTGTGAAAAGGACCTTCCAAATGTTTTGCTTCCTTTTGGCATGCAACTTTGAATTAAAACTGATCCGTCACAGAACTGCCTCCCCCACAGGAAAGCATTCCAACTGCATATAAATGTTATTTGTTGGAGGAGAACATTTCTTGAAGAAATAGTATACCATAATTACATTCGAAAATGGAAATGAAAAGGAAACTTATAAGATCAGGAAGAGGCAGTTGAAATTTCTGGGGCATGTGAAGGAAAGAAGGCTTGGAAAATCTGATACTCTTAAATAACTTTCAGGAAATTTACGTTGAATTTTTATCCATAAATGTTTTTTTTTTCATAGTAATGTACTTTTGTTTTACGGTTTGTTAGTCCATTGCAAATTATTATTATTAGTAGTAGTAGCAGGAGGAGGAGGAGGAGTATTAGTATTACTATTATTTGTGTATGTTATGTTTGTATCCTGTAGAGCCGGGTCCAAACTATAGCCCTATAGGAGAATTGTTATTTAATTGATAGCACTTTTCTTAGTATCTGGGATATTCCTAGTAGGAAGATCTTCTGGGCAACTTGCATGTTGAGGTTACCTAGGACACTCTTAATAAAATTGGCCATTCCTTTTCTCATGATTCCCAGTGCTCCGATTACTATTGGTACAGTCTCAGTCTTCATTCCCCACATCCTGTTAATGTCGATCTCCCGGTCTTTGTATTTGGACAATTTCTCGATAATTTTCACGGGGGTGTTTCGCGCAGATGCTACTGTTATGTCAATAAGCATACACTTCCTAAATTTCTTGTTTTTTTTTACGATAATATCAGGTCTGTTGGCTTTTATTTCTCTGTTTGATTATTATTATTATTATTATTATTATTATTATTATTATTATTATTATTATTTTCATTTTAATTTTTATCAAAACTTTACTCGTGCCGTTAATCTACGAACACACTGCGCAGGATCAGATGTAAAAGATAAGTTCTCGAATTCACATCTGTTTTACCTTAATAAAATCTGGTTAAATGCACCATTGCTCTAAGCTATAAGAACTTGATGACTTTTCAGATGTCCTAAATTTAACTTATAACCCATCATTCCATTCTGCAACCTGTCTAGGCGCCATGTTTGTTCGGATTTAGACTGGTAGTCTCAACAATAATGGTTTACAACGACTCATCTGAAGAAAAATAAAATAAAATTATGAGAGTGCTACTCATAATATCATTTTTTTTTATTGTTGTAGAGAATTGCGTACATACAGATTTTTACAGTGGGCATCTCGACGTGGTTAGCAAGTTTGTTTCGCTATAACAATCACGATTGAGGTGCTCCATACTTTTGACCTTGTGCCAACTCTAAGCTATGCTTAGAAAATCACCATACAGTTTTCACAATGAAATACTAATTGTAAGATCTTTAACTTTGCTATTCTGTGAACAATAAGGTTAAAAGTCAATATTTTCAGTATAATTTTCCGAACATCGTAATCATCATCCTCTCTCCCTATTCCCTGATAATGGTGGTGATGTCTGTGAATCAGAGAGAGAGTTTGACGAGGCTATTCGCGTGGATTTAATTCTAGTGGACAACTCTGCGCGACGGAGAAGCCTACAAACTCGGTTCAAGGGGAAACTAGACACAGGTGAGATCTGGCAAACTTGGTTGCATCGGGGCTGTGGGGTGCCTGATCTATCAAGGTCTACCTTGGTTACGCCTGCCAGACTAGCGCTGCTCTCTTCCGCCAGTTGGAGGTCAATGGATGTTTGGTCGCGTTCAGTCTGGTCTTTCCTCTTTCACCTTACTGGGATCACTGGGACAAGTAAGCCCTCTACAATGACAAGGGACTTATATATTTTACACTGGATATCGGAGAGAACAGTTTAGTATCAAATGTACCACTTTTGACTGATCATTACTTGAATGACAATCAAAAAAAGAATCAATAATTAAGAAAAGAATAAAACTAATGAAAATATAAAATTATCATTAAATATATGAAAATATTTTTTATTATTGTTGTGGCCAAAAATAAATATTTGAGACATAATAAAGGAAGAAATTCATTTAGTTATGTGCGTGCCATGCGTGATACACGCTTAGGCGATCATGTATCTTTCGATACATGACTGACGAGGCAGATTTTTTCCCGCAGTAGGTTGCTATTTCTTTCTGCGGTAGACCAGTTGCCATCCAGAGCTATAGAACTCAGTCTGTCCTGCTATTTACCCATAGCTGGGGGAAGGAGAAGAAGAGGATGCATACCTTTCCCAAGGGTATTAGCACGTAAGTGAATGTAATGGATTCGACTGGAATTCGAACTCGGCTCTCCGATTCCTCAATCCGAGCCGCTATCCACCGTCTGATGAACCAAATTACTTTTTCAACTGTTATTAATGTTTTATTCAACATATCATCTCTTAAAGAGTTACTTCATGAAAATAAGTGTCGTTATTACAGATACCTGTATGGACGCCATTGTTTACATTTTTATGTGCATGCGTATTAGTTCGCCTATCTGAAATATAGTAGTTGTTTATTTGGTGATATATACATTGTGTGTAAGAGTAAAAGTGTGTGTCGATGTCATTATGTGCATAACTAGGTGTGATTATAAAAATTATTTGGGGTCTGCTTCTATGCGTGAGTCTGTGGGGGGGATGAAAGAAAAACTAAAGGAAAAAGGATGAAAAACAGAAAGAAAAACTGGAAAAGAAAACAAATAAGAAAAGAAAGGGAAAGGAAAGAAAGTAAATTGAAAGAAAAAGAAAGAGAAAGAAAAGGAAAGAGAAAGAAAAAGGAAAAGAAAAAGAAAGAGAAAGAGAAAGAAAAAGGAAAAGAAAAAGAAAGAGAAAGAAAAAGAAAGAGGAAGAAAAAGAACGAAAAAGAAAAAGAGAAAGAAAAGAAAGAAAAAGAAAGAGAAAGAAAAAGGAAAAGAAAAAGAAAGAAAAAGGAAAAGAAAAAGAAAGAGAAACAAAAAGAGAAAGAAAAAGAAAGAGAAAAAGGAAAAGAAAAAGAAAGAGGAAGAAAAAGAACGAAAAAGAAAAAGAGAAAGAAAAAGAAAGAGAAAGAAAAAGGAAAAGAAAAAGAAAGAAAAAGAAATAGGAAGAAAAAGAACGAAAAAGAAAAAGAGAAAGAAAAAGAAAGAGAAAGAAAAAGAAAGAGAAAGAAAAAGGAAAAGAAAAAGAAAGAGAAAGAAAGAGGAAGAAAAAGAACGAAAAAGAAAGAGAAAGAAAAAGAAAGAGGAAGAAAAAGAACGAAAAAGAAAAAGAGAAAGAAAAAGAAAGAGAAAGAAAAAGAAAGAGAAAGAAAAAGGAAAAGAAAAAGAAAGAGAAAGAAAGAGGAAGAAAAAGAACGAAAAAGAAAGAGAAAGAAAAAGAAAGAGGAAGAAAAAGAACGAAAAAGAAAAAGAAAGAGAAAGAAAAAGGAAAAGAAAGAGAAAGAAAAAGAAAGAGGAAGAAAAAGAACGAAAAAGAAAAAGAGAAAGAAAAGAAAGAGAAAGAAAAAGAAAGAAAAAGGAAAAGAAAAAGAAAGAGAAAGAAAAAGAGAAAGAAAAAGAAAGAGAAAAAGGAAAAGAAAAAGAAAGAGGAAGAAAAAGAACGAAAAAGAAAAAGAGAAAGAAAAAGAAAGAGAAAGAAAAAGGAAAAGAAAAAGAAAGAAAAAGAAATAGGAAGAAAAAGAACGAAAAAGAAAAAGAGAAAGAAAAAGAAAGAGAAAGAAAAAGGAAAAGAAAAAGAAAGTGAAAGGAAAAACTAAATAAAACGATAATATCTTTTTTAAAGTTGTAAATACAAAATATATGAAAATAAAATTGGGATTTTTGTACGGGCCTGTGTATGTGTGTGTTTATGATGCATACCCCCGTAACCCACCCCCACACCAAACACACACAAACACAAACCACCGCCTCCTTGTCTCTTTCCTGACATTTTCTAATCACCTTCAATCATTAAAAAATGGTAAGTCCAGGTCGAAGCTATGAACAAGACATAAATATTGTTGTATTCATTTTAATTCGGAATTGAAAAAAATTCTTCCTTCGGGTTGGTTTTTATTTTTTCCAAATAATTCTTTTTGCTTTTTCTTATTTTTTTATTTATTTCACTGCACAACTTCTTTCTCTCTCAGCATTTTTTTTTATTAATGCTTGTTGTTAATGAAACTTGAAATATTTTGTTTTAGCTGCCTCTGGCCAATGTCTTCGAAAAACCGATTTTGTATTAATGATTCGTACGTATTTTGGCAGACAAAGAAAGCTTACTTTGACCAATTTGCAAGGTTTTCGAGGCTATCTTATAAAAAAAAAGCTTTCTTTTTGTTTTATGGAAGTCCTAGTCTATTCGAGTTTCCACAGGAAAAAAAGAATACCCTAAAATAGAAATTTTCTATACACATTTACACTTATAATAAAATGTGTTCAGAAATTAATAGGAGAAATATTTAAAAAATGTATTCAATCACTGATTTCATCATTTATTAATTTCTCCACTTCGTAATTCTCTCTATCTGTCTACCAGGCTTTCTCTCTCTCTATATATATATCTATATCTATATATATATATATATATATATATATATATATATATATATATATATATATAATTATTTATTTTTAAAGAAAAAAAATTTATAACATAAATATGTTATAAAATCACTACAAAAATAGCCATTTTGTTTCAACACCTTCGGTGTCTTATCAAGTGATGACGTTGAATGTAAAATAAATGGTTTTAAAAGTTTCAAATTAATTAATATTCTACGCAAGGGGAAAAAGTTGTTACAAAGGCTAGATGGACCAATCAGAACACAAGTACTGGAAAATTCAAAAAGCTCGATAACGAAGTCATGTTATAATATCTATTCAGATGTTTAGTATTAAAAAATAATTTATTCCAACGAATAATTACTAAATTATATGATAAAATTTAATATTAAAATTTAAAACTGCTAATTACAAAATCAAAATTTAACATTTATTCGCTATCAAGTTTACAACTATAAAATTACTGAGGAGAAAAGAAGAAATATATATGTTATTCAATTTATTTTTTCATTGAAGTTACTTTAGCTATATTTAATATCCGGTCTTTTTACAATGTGTACATTTTAGTCCTCATGGTGTGTAAATGGGGTCCCAAACTCACGCGTAAAACAAACGCAGTCAGATTCTAATACATAAGCACCAAGACATATACACACACAAAAAAGGGGACAAGACAGAGAACATCTCCACCGTCTGTCATGAAAAAAAAAGGGGGGGGAATGGGAGAAGGGAAACCAACACACACGTACATACATACATAATTAAAAGTGGATGCACTTTCCATACACATAGATACATATAAATACATGCACACACATCCACAGACATTGACCCAGACAGTTGGATACCCCAACCGATAAATATTTAAGACAGAAAATGTCATTGCATGAATGTTAACAACCTATTGAAATCTAATTTAAGCGAGTAAATATACAAAGATAAAAATGATCAAAATTAATATTATTTAATATATTAAAATATAGTGTATGTAAAAAAAAAAAAAACCGGACATTAAATTCAACACCCATCGGTAGCTACGATGTCCACCTCATATACATATAAGTATATACACACACACACACATACACACACATATATACGCATACAAACATATATATATATACACATATATACATATACACACATATATACATATATATACATATACACATACATATACACATACATATACATATATACATACACATACACACATACTCACACATATACATAAATATACATACATACATACACACCGAAACATCTACACATACATACATAAACATATACATACGTATACATTTCCATGGTATCAAGTACACATACACATACATACACATATACCTATATGTACCCACAAATATACACACAAATATGTGTACACATATTTACAAATAAATATATATATACACAGCAATACACAAAAGTAAACATATATACACACATATATCCTAACTCATGTGGCCGTAATGACATACCCAAGTTTCCCTACCTACACGTACACATAAACAATTTCATATATAGTAGGTGTCAACATACGTATATACAACTGCAAACCTACATAAGTAAACACACACACACATATATACATATATATACATACATACAAACATATACACACACACATATATATACATATATATATATATATACATATATATACACATACATACATGCATACACACATACAGAAATATACATACACATGAATATCTACATAAAAATACTTATCTATTGTAATAAATACACATATATACGTACATACACATAAATGCAACGACATTTGACCAAAAACATATATAAATATACAGACATACATACACATACATATGCATAGACATACTTCGATATACATGCAAACACAAAAATGCACGTATCCTAACATACATGTATAAAAAAAAAAAAAAAAAAAAAAAAACACCCATATCAACATAAATATACGTAAATAAAATTAGGTACACAATATAACAATACACATACAAACATATACACATATATATATATATACATACATACACATACAACTACATACATTCACATATATACATATATACATATACGTACATATACACATATATATATATATATATATATATATACATACACATACATATATATATATATACCCACACATACATGCACACATACACATACATGCTACATACATACATACATATATATATATATATATATATATATATATATATATATATATATATACACATACACATACATACACATACACCTACACACACACATATATATACACATACACACATACATATATATACACAACTACATAAACATGCAGACACTTACATATATACACACATAAAGAAATATATATACATGCATATAAGGATACATACTCACATATATATATACACACATACCCACATCCACAAATACATATACATACTCATACACACCAATATTTTTAACCCCTTTTCTTCTCCTCCTTTTCACCTTCTTACTTTATATATATATATATATATATATATATATATATATATATATATACACATACACACATATATATATACATACATACACGCACATACACACATATATCTATAAATACGCAAACAAATACACACACATACATATATACATATATACAAAACTTAGCAACATATTAATACATTAAAATACAAACATACACATTTCGCAGTACAAACACACATAACTACACATAAATATATACATATATATACATACACATACAGAAAAATGAGTAACATTATGTAGTTATACCATACACATTCATATCGTCAGATTGACCATCAGGTAATAAAAGTTATAATCTATTCAACTTACAGCTACGTATCATTATCATTTAAAGTATACGACCCCTATAAGTTAAATTTATAACGGTGTTTACAATTAACCGTTAGTTCATATCTCTGATTTAAGAGATCAGCCTTGTTTTTAAATCTAATAATTTCAAACTTTTCGTTAAGACACAGGTAACATGGGGAATATAGGGATTTACATGTCCGGGATTTCTTAATCAATGTCCAATTAACCGTAGGTGTTTTGTTCTTTTCTTTTAGGTTCCAAAAGTACTTGGACAATGAAGTCATGTACCTATAGTCACAGTTATTGAAAGATTGCATATGCCCCCGCCAGCGTTCTTTGAATGTATTCATTGTGCTACCAATGTAAAACTTCTTTATATTTGGATTCTCAATAGTTGAGATAGTAGTAAGATAGATTACAGAACGTATTCCACAGTTATTTTGTAGTGGACAATTACTAGGATACCTACAATTACATGAATTATTATTTGTGTCATTATATTTAGTATTACTGTCAGTAACCTTTTGAGTAATCGAGCTTTTTGAATCCCTAAACTTGTTAAAGACTATGTTGTTATGTTTCTTAATGATTTTCTCTAGGTTATCTGCACAACTATAGCTTAATTTAAGTGTATTAGGATTAAATATTTTACTAAGTGGGTTAGTTTCGGTGTTAGGGAAATGTTTCTTGATTAGGTTTAGAAACATACGTCCTAATTTAGATTTAATCATTAAATTGAAAGGGGGAGTGAACCAGATGATCTTTCTAGATCTATTCTTATTATGGTTGTAGTTAACAGGGTTTTTATACTGAATATTGATATCTTTGTATCCACTATTTTTAAGTGCAGAATTATAAAAGTCACTATGTTTATTAAAAACATCTTTGTTAGAAGAGTTAGTGCTAATTCTAAATCCAATGGAAGAGGGTATATGTTTGATAACTGAAGGGGGATGGTTGGAATTTGGATGAACGTATATCGGATTGGAATTAACCTTCACATATGGTTGGAAAGAGTTGTTAGCAAGGTTTAAGGTGACGTCTAGAAAATCTACTTGTTTAACATTAGTAGTGACTATTGTCCTAAGACCTAAATCCTTAAATACCCTATGAATCATTTTCCTAATACGGTCTACCTTAGTTTTAGTGGAGTTTTTAACAACTAATAAACCATCATCCCTATACAATCCTATACTATCGGAATCCAGACAGTCAAATGCACTTAAATTATACAACAGAAATAATCCAACCAGGTCAGAAGCTTCAGCAGAATCCAGAGAACCCATCGAAATGTCAAAATTGTTGTTGTAAGACTTTTTGGTCCACTGTTCATCCTTGTAGATTAGAACAGAATTCCGGCATTTCATGATGATGTCCACCTCACTCACAGAAATATTAGAGTATTCCCGGGCGAAATCCAAGGCCAAAGTAAAAAGATCCTTCGATATAGAGGGATAATAATCGACAATATCGAACTGTATAAAAGTACAGTTGCCCTTATATCGGATGTTATTAAACCAGTTGATGACATCAGCTGTGTTAACCCACTGTAGTAGTCCAAGGGTGTTTTTTATGGATTTATATATATATATATAATTCTCAAAGTGTGTATGTGATCGGATGTTGTTTATGCGTTTCCAGTATTCATCCGATTTCGATGTTAATTTTTTTTGTTTGATAGATAATTTTTCAGTGCCGGTTTTGAGTCCAAATTGGCTGGAAAAAATTACAACCTTGAAAGTGAAAAAAAAACAAAACAAAAAAAACTGATTTTTTATACTTTGCGCAAAAATTAAAGGCAAAATGTAATGTCTGTAAAAATCAGCGTACAATCAATTTAGAGTTGAAATCTGACGCAAAAGATGGGCAATAAAGGGACGGCCATGTAGCATTTGCAGGGGTGTTCAAATACGAGCCAAAAGGCTTGCAAAATACCTTTTTTGGGGAGGAGGGTTCATGATGCCTCAAGCTAGATAACTTTTGTCAGGGATATCCTATTTTTGTCATTTTTCCTGTGAAACAACCGCTGAAGTGCAAATAAATTTTACTGGTGCAAGACAATCAGTTATGTGCCCTGTTGCCTCAAACGTTTAGCCTCCATTATGCCTGCATCCAATTAAACCCACTCATTCTGCAACTCTATGTGTCCATTTATCAAGTTTTGTTTGCTCATGTTCTTTCGATTTCATTCGACTAATACATTTCCTAAGATTACTTTATTTTTATTTGGGGATGTGCCTCAGTTGCACCCAAATGTTGTTACTAATATTGATTTTCGGCTGGGCTTAATTTAAACTTAAACTGCTCCAATTGTACGGCAAAATATCACAGTAACGTAACATTCGGTCGTAGAATGGTTATACTGCTAGTATATATATATATATATATATATATATATATATATATATATATATAGTCATCCACAGACAGACTGTTTCGCTGTATCATATTTGACATCAGTCAGATATCTTACCTATAGGCCATCGTCGTACGACAGAAAGGACAAAATTTTAACGATTTTCTCTATATGAATATAAATATGAGTTAAGGATCAAATGCAAATCAAATGTGGATCAGACTCCGACAATATGATAAAATAAAGAACAAATAGAAAACGTATATCAATCTAAAATGCTTCAAATTTAATAAAGCTTCGCCAAAGGTTGAGAGAAAACAGACAGAAAAACAGAAATTATCGTATTTTCAATTTTGTTTGAGTCACTTCTCATTGGTTAGTCACTTGTCGCGTGCATTAAAACTCTAGACAATTCTATATGTATTTGTGAATATTCTTGTATGTCTAAGCGGGCATCAGATGGTAATTTATAATCGTAATTGTGTATGTGTATTTGTCTAGTGGGAGTTCTAATGTCTTCACCTTTTTTAAAAGATTTTAACTGTGAAGTGAAATTTAAACCGTACCGTACATAACCTTAGTGTTTTTCCATTCACAGTTAAAAAAAATTAACTTTCAGATGTACACAACATATTTTGTCTTGAAAAAAAAACCGTGATGATGACATTGTGCTAATATCGAAAGTACTCGGAATGAATGAATATGATATGTATCAAGATCGCAATTTTTTCTCTTCCTTTAATAAAGAAACTGAGAAGCTTGTTCGGGAATATAAGAGGATCCTATTGAAAATAAATAGACAAAACTTGTCTAAATTATTCAATGAGACACGTCTCAATGAAAACATGCTGCCAACGTATACGTAATATAGACACACACACACATATATACCACATAAATATCTATGTATATATGTATATACACATATTTATGTATACACACACATACACACACTCACACACACAGACATATATATATATATATATATATATATATATATATATATATATATATATATATATTATTTGTTTAAATGTTATTTTTAAATGGATACTCATATTTGAATAGATGCTCTGTTTTTATTTATTCGAATCCTACCGGAGGGTGCATATTTTTCTAACAAGATTTCCTAAATATATATGTTTGTGTGTGTGTGTATGTATGTATATATATATATATATATATATATATATATATATATATATATATATATATATATATATATATATATATATATTATAAAAGACAACCGACATTTTGTCTCAATGCCTTTTAATGATCGACTTTTCCAACTTACGAATAATCCTTCTCAGACAAGGAAGAAATTCCATCAGAAATGTCCTGAAATGCATTTCAGAAGAAAATATTCAGTCCAAGTTTTCCAAGTTTAAGTCAATATCAAGATAGGTAGAGACAGTTGTTGAGTTTCATATAACTTGTGCGTGTTTTGACATAGACAAAGAGTGTTGTGGCGTAAGTGAGGTGTGATTTTATATACATTTGAGGGGGTGGGCTCTTAAGTTATAATTGATTTCATTTATGAACTTCGGGCGATTTATGACGGAATTTCCTCCTTGTCTCAGAAGGATTATTCATAATTTTGAAAAGTTGATCAGTAAAATTCATCGACGCAAAATTTCATAATATTCGCCTTCCTTAAAGAACATTTGCTGCCTAAATACACACAATTCGGACAGGCCGAAAAACATAAAATATATAAATAATTTACTTTCAACCCATTCTGAAACATTGAAAAAGGATTTACCTTAATTTCAGAAAAGACTATATGAATCTTTGCTTTCGAGCCATTCTGAAAATAAAATAAGGATTTACCTTAAATTCAATAAAGAAGAGCTGAGAGAATATATAAATAACTTTCAACATGAACTAAGAGTTATAAAAAAAAGATAGAGAATAAATATTAAACGTTGTTTAAATCATGAATTTTCATTCTTTTCTGGCGTTATGCGAAACAACAGTTTAGCGAGAAAAGTCTTAATGATTTATTATTTAAGCACACAGACACATTTCTTTCTTTCGTTTTTGGATCTGATGAAGCCTAGAAAAGGCGAAATACGTAATCAAATCTAGTTTCAATGAAACGGTTCTCCATATATATATATATATATATATATATATATATATATATATATATATATACATTCAGTTTAATAAGAATGCTTGAGAAAACAAAACAGGAGTTTTGGACAAATTTATCAAGACACAACAGCCACATTGTGAAAGGATATTCGTACTTTATAAAACATAATAAGGAGCATATATGTATTTTGTTAGATTTTTATTTGAATTTTTGTTCTTACAAGTTTTCTCTTTTGCGGAATGACAGTCCTCAAATGTCAGCCATATATTTAGGAAACATGAATATATATAAGCAGCAGTAAGGCAATACAAGTCTATTGCTTGACAAAGATCTTCCACAAATACTTTCATGACTATCGTATTTAGACTTTTTCCTCCTCGTCGTATGCTCTGATCCAACCATCTCATTCTTCCATCTTCTATTTGATTTTTCTGTGTTTAGATTTCTATTTGGTTCCAATCAACAAAACATTTTCTCCAACTTTTATCCTTTATTTCGGCTTTGTAACCCACCAACCGCCATTATTGTAGTTTCAATTTCTCCCTTGTTGTCTCGTCTGTTCGTCTTGTTTCTTTTTAACATTGTTCATTCTATTGATCTTTGTCCCTTTTTCATTCGGTTTTCAAGCGATTGTCTTACTTTTTGTGGTGTATTGCACCAGTTCACCATAAATGCTGATAAATTACATTATACACTAAATTTTAAGCATATTGCCATAAGGTGCTTTTTGTTTAATTTGCACTTTGTTTTATTTTATTTTCATGATCTTTCTTATGTAGATGTATTCCTGGACTTCATCCAGTTCTTAATTTGTCTTTTTAGCATATAAAAAATCAAATATATATAAATACACACGAATCTGTTTCCTGATTGATTCTTTTTCTTTATAGTATTATGAATATTAAAACAAGACAGTCTAATTAAAAAGAATTCATTATTGCAAATGAAATAATAATAATGTTGAATTGATATTCATGAAAATAGTGATTGTAACTTCTCATATTTTTCGTTGTCAAAATAATTACGATTACGACGTGCGTTGAGTGCCGTTGTTATGACGAGACAAATAAATTCCTATTCACCTGCTACCGTTTTTTTTTTTTTTTAAACGCTATGTCCCCTCAGGGCGTAGGCGATTGTGACTCTTCACAGTTTCCGTTTCTTTATTATCTGTGAATTGCCATGCTTTCTTGTGAAAAATAATAGAATGATTTACCAGTGCTTTCTCCACATGTCCATTCAGAGCATAGATGATCATGGCTCTCCACAGTCTCCTTTTTATTATTTTTGAATTGCATTTCTTGGAAAAGATAGTCGTGTGTCTTCCGATGTCTTCTCCATTCAGAAAATTCTGAATTTTTCTTCTCTTATGTTGGTTGCTATCTAAGTCTGCTGATATTATTATCATTTGTGTATGTCGTGTTTTCTGCTTTCTATTCCGTAGAGATGGTTCCAAACTATGATTCTTAGATCCTTTTGATAGCACTTTTCTTAGTATAAGGGGTGTTCCTAGTATGGCGATCTTCTGGGCAACTTGTATGTTGATGTTACCCGGGATACTGTTAGTAAAATTGTCCATTCCTTTTCTCACGAAACCTAGATCCCCGATTACTATTGGTACGAGTCTCAGTTTTCATTCTCCACATCCTGTTAAACCTCGATCTCCAGCTCTTTGTATTTGGACAATTTCTCGATCATTTTCATGGAGGTGTTTCTCTCAGATGGTACTGCTATGTCAATAAGTCTACACTTCTGGAATTTCTTGTTTTTTATGATAACATCAGGTCTGTTGGCTTTTATTTCCTTCTCAGTTTGAATTGGCATGTAACAGAAGATAGTGCATCATTATTTTGGGTAATTGTGTCTGGTCGGTGCTCATACCATTTCTCAGTGGTTTTGATTTTGTGTTTCTTACATATCTTCCATTGCACATATGTCTCTACCTAATGTCTGTGGATATATTCATTTCTTTTGCCAGTTCCGGACATCCTGAGATAATATGGTCGACGGTTTCATCAGATTTTCTGCAGGTCCTGCATTTCGGATTATTTCCATCCTTAATTATGTGACAGTGATAGGGATCTGGTTGCGAGGCTTTGGCCCGGAGCTGCAATAATTAGGCCTTCTGTTTCAGATTTCAAACTGGTGCTCCTCAGCCACTGATGTCTTTTCTGTTGATCCATATCTGCTTCTTTCGTTATTTTTAGGTATTTGCCGTGCAACAGCCTCGTCCTCTCACCTTTTCGTAATTTAATTTGGACAAGTTGTTTTGCTTTCTGTTTTACTCGTTTGGCATAAATGGTATTCCCTTCGCTTTTTGTTGGTAGAATTTCGGGTATATTAAGCTGTTTCTTGAAGCGTGTGACTTCTTTGTTGATGGAATGGATTTGGTGTTTCACTATTTGTAGTAGAGGTTCATTGGTATTTGTAAGGTAAGCTTCCAATCCGATTGTTGTAGTTTTTAGAGTTAGTTCAAGTTGAATTAGGCCACGGCCTTCTAAAAATCTTAGTACGTAAGGGCCTATCAACATCTGATTTCGGGTGGTGCATCCTCATCTGTAAGAATTTTTCTGGTCTTTTAATGTCATTCAACTGCCATTTAATCATTTTGACGCTGTATGTTACTACCGATTTAGCTAAGGTGTTTGTAGCCTTCATTTTATTGGCCCCATTAAGTTCGTTTTCTAGTATCAAACGCACTCTCCTATAATATTCTTTTCGAATCTTTTTCTTCATAATTGAATGTTGTATTCTGTCCCCTTCATTAATTCCTAAGCACCTTAGACTAGTTCCTTAATATTGTTGTTAATATCAAAGTCCAAATCTGTAGTTTTCGTTAGTTTACCGCCTTTGAAGGTGGCTTTGGCACATTTTCCGATTCCGAACTGTATTCTAATGTTTTCACTGAAGGTTTTGGCAATGGTGAGTAGGTTATTTTTCTGCTGGTTGTCATCCTTGGCAAACGTTTTAAAATCATCAGTATAGAATAGGTGATTCAGTTTGCCATTCTGTGACTTGTATTCGTAGCTACTGTTGTTCAGTAGGCAGTTGAGTGACATTCATTCAGGCCAGAAGAGTAGTGGTGACAATGAATCTCCTTGGAAGATCCCACTTTTGATGTTTATTGGTCTCGATGTTAATGACGCGTTTGCATGGTTTTGATTTAGTGTCCTTTTGTTTTTAGTTGTGGTTCTTACACCCGTAACTTTCTCTTTTATATCCCTTTTTTCTCAATGAAGTCGTATGTCCTCTCGATTATGACAGAAGTGATGATCTTGTACATTGTTGGTAAGTAGATGATGGGCCTATAGTTCTACGGCTTAAGCGTCGCTTCTGTTTGGGGGAGTAGGTATGTTACTCCCCACGTGAGCCACCTGTGGCATTTTTCTGGGTTTATAATTATATCATTGTATGACAATGCGAGGTATGCTAGATCGGTTTTTATCCAAAAATTGGCTATTCGGTCTATTCCTGGTATTTTCCCGTTTTTGATTTTGCAGAGGGCAGCGGTCGATTCAGTAATATTGATATCCGTCCATATTTGGCACTCTATATGTGTGTGTTGTTTCTGTTTTTGCTTGATCCATGTAGCTCTTTCATTGTGCATTTTGTAGTTTCCCCCACATCTTACACCAGAACTCCTCGACTTCCTGGATATTAAGTGGGTCATTTGTCTCTATTTTATTTTTCCCCTAGTTCTTGATATAGTTTCTTGGCATCCGAGAAGAATTTTTTTTTTTTTGTTTTTTTGTTTTTTTTTTTTGTGTTTTTTTTTTTCATAACATCTGATTCTCTCTGCCTTCGCTTTGATTTGTTCTTTCAGCTTCTTTATAACTTTTGGTACGTCTGTCATTCTTTATGTCAAGCCTTCATTTCAGTTGTCTCCTTTTTCTTTCTTTCATTTTGAAACCCTTGTCTACTTTATTTGGAAGTGATAATTGTCCTCGTATTTTATTTTGGTTTCTATTATTTCTTTCCAGACTGGCAATTTTCTTTTTCGTTTACGTTGTGTTTTTATTTTTTCACCTATTCTTTTCATTATAAGATGATTAATTTCAGTTAGGCTCATCGGTCTTTCCATTTGGTTTCTTATTTTTCTAATTGCTTGGTTACGGAGGTTGATGGTTTCCTTGACTTGACGGTTCTTTCTTACTTTTGGAATTGTCGGTCTTTCCTCGAAAGACATTTCGTTTACATTCTCCCATTTATAATGGATGTTTTGTCATCTCCGTTTCTCTTTCATATTCGTCATTATATTCCTCTATTTGCTTGTGTGCCTCAGAGGGATTATTAAAGCTATTTTCTGTTTGTTCCTCTATATGTTCCTTTGGATTGGTGGCGTTTAACCCCTCGAAATTAACGTTTAATCTATTTTGATGTTTTTTCGGATGCTTTCGACTTCTATGTCAGGTATTCTATTTTAATGATGATGTCATGCTTGATATTGGCTAGTTTGTTGACATCGATTTTTAGCCTGTATGAGGGGATGTGTTTTTTCTCGCCTGATATTATAGGCGGCTTTGGTCGTTGTTGTCGGATTTATGGTATTTGTGCAAAAGGCTATCATTACTTCAATGTACTCTTCCCTAGGTCATTTATTTGTTGTTCTTTCTGTGGGATTTTCTTTTAATGAATATAGAGAGTGAGGAATTTCCTCAGCGTTGGTTTCCTCTAGTTATCGATGGGTAGATTTTGTTACAGTTGCAAACTTTTCGATCCCAGTCTAGTTCCTCACTGGCGATCGCGGTCCTTGTTGACCCGCGTGACGACCATTGCGGTTTAGCAATATTTCAGCATTAATGTCAGCATTATAGTTAGTTCGTATACGTGGGGGCTGTTTCGTGGGCACCAGAGCATTTCCATATCAATGTGGGCCATCACGTTCAGTTTGCCAGACCATCTCCTGCTATTCATTTTTTTTATTATTGATATTATTAACAACAACAACAACGGTAAAGTCTTCATAGGCGTTGAATCCGAAGTAGACACGGCGTGCTTGACCAGACTCCGACATAACTTCAATTTTCAACGGAATTTTCTTTGACTTTTTCTCTTTTTTTCTTTTATTTTCAATAATATGAAACTATATTCAAATCTTCCTAATCCTGTTATTACACGAATACTAATAATATTTAAAGAAGAGTGTTTCTAGTCGAATCCATTACATTCACTTCCGTGCTAATACCCTTAGGAAAGTTATGAATACTTTTCTTCTCCCCCCAGCTATGGGTAAATAGCAGAACAGACCAGGTTCTATATCCTTGGATGGCAACTGGTCTACTGCAAAAAGAAATGGCTACCTACTGCGAGAAAAAAATCTGCCCCGTCAGTCATCTATCGAAAGTTACATGATCGACTAACCGTATATCACGCACGGCACATAATTGACTGATTGTGTGGCTTATAAAATAAAAATTGTATATAAATTATTATTATTATTATTGATATAATGGAATATGCATACACCTGTGTTCCCCTCACTGGAATATGATTGGCTGGTGTCCGTCATAAATACAGACGGATGTGTAAGTACGGCAGAGTTTAAGTCATTGGCTATCCTATTGGTCTACACTATTGGTCTGCAATTACAACGAGTACTAGTCGATTACTGCTACCGTGTACAACTTGGTTACAGTAGCCAAACCCACTTAGCTACTTCGATCAAATATATCCCTTTCCGGGACATATCAATTATTATTACTGAAAGAGCAGCTGGGGGGACAACAAAGTCAGGCTGGGGGGAAAATATACGATGCACAATATACACTATATTACACCCAGTCTGATAAGGGGTTTAACAGTCACATCCACCACAGCCACGTGTGCACGAATTGCTGAGATATTTTCATTAGAAGAAATGCCATGTCTATGACATAGCACTTATGATTTTTTTTTAGGGTGTTCATTATTGTATCTGATCTATTGGCCTGAATTGTGAAAGCCCAGAACGCCGAAATATTTATACCTTCACAACATTCGGAGGGCGGCGGTGTTGGTCCCATTCTTCTGCATCGATAAGCTTTTACTGCTGTCCAATCTTCCAATACGGGTATTTCTCTGACCCATCATGTATATATTTAAATTCATTTCGTTCTAGAGTAGATAAAATGTAAAGGTAAATCATATAAAATTCTTTCAGCTTTTCTCGCGACAGTTATATGCCTATTATGATCTTGTTAATAGGTTTCCATCTTGAACAGCTAAAATGTTTCTGGTTGCAACCCAAACTCCGCAACTACTGATTGATAAGAGTTTTGTGGCTATTTGCTAAATCAGTTTTTTTTCTTCTTCTCACCTGCCTTTCAGGTTAGATACGTTCTTATTTTTCTTTGCTTTTTTATCTCTTTTTGCATTTCATTTTGTTTTTATAGTTGCAAATCTTGTTTTATTATTGACATGGCATTCCCTGCAGACTGTAATGTATCGTTGAAGATCTTCAAGAAAACTATCAAAATACAAGGATCTTGAAGTGGAAATCTCAAAAATGTAGCACATGATGACATCAATAATTCCAGTTGTAGTTGGAGCCCTCAGATAGATTAGAAATTGATTGGATAGACTTACTGAAGGCATTTTTGGTTGCCTATACGTTAAAGAAATAAAAAAAGAAAGCTCACACACGACGAAGTGCTTTATCTATGTAAAATCCGAGGAAATAATAATAATAATAATAATAATAATAATAATAATAATAATAATAACAGTAATGGTAATTATCGACAGGTTAGTAATTGCACTTTATCAGCAATTCCATTTAATACTTGTCTGGAATCACGAGGTCAATAAACCACATCTTCACCTACACAGGAAAGTTTATAATATATAATCAAAAGGAAAAAACACTTATTATAAACACTAATCTTGTTAAAATACGACGCATTAGGTTATTTTGAACAGGGTTATATATATATATATATATATATATATATAACTTACTTAATACCTATTCGCTTTTTGAGTGTTTCTAATATTGCCCGAGGCTGATTTGTCTCTTTACATTTTCGCAATCATGTATCTTCCTCGGAATCTGCAACTTCTCTAATTCGAAAACATTTATTTTTGGCCGTCGGAAATGACGTCTTTTTTATTGCTTTTTGTTTTTATTCCTACCGTTATCATAATGGATATCATGGTTTTCGAGATTGCTGGAATTGTTGGCGTCTTCTTTTTCTCTTTTTATTCTCCTTTCTACGAAATTCTCCCTTTTCTTCTTTACTTTATTTGTCTTTCTTTCCTCTTTTCTTTTTCTTCTCTTTCTTTTAATTAGCATCTCGAAACTACTTTTCATTATGTCTGTTCTCTTTTTTCAGCTCTCGTTTTTTTTTCTTCTTTTCTTCACTTATTCTGCTTTTGTTTGCATTTCCCACTTTCTTCCTGACTTTCTTTTCCTTCTTAACGTTCTTTTCTTCTTCATCTTCCTTTTCTTCTTCTTCTTTTTCTCCTCCTTTTTCTTCTCATTTTTATGCTTCCTTTTCTTTTTCTTCGCCTTTCTTTTCTTATTCTCACCTTCTTTTTAGTTTTCTCCTCCTTTTTTTCTTTACCTTCTCTTTCCTCTTCTTCGTCTTCTTTTTCTTCTGCTTTTTCTTCTTCTTCTTCACTATATTCTTCTTCCTATTCTTTTTTTTCACCTTCCTATTCTGTTTTTCACCTTTTTTCTTCTTCTTCGCCTCCTTTTTCTTCTTCTTTCCCTTCTTTCTTTTTCTTTCCCTTCTTTCTTCTTTTTCGTCTTTTTTTCTTCTCCTCCCTCTTCTTCACCTTTTTTCGCCTCTTCCCTTCCTTTTTCTTCTTTTTCATTTTCCTTTTCTTCTTCACCTTCTTTTCTTTTTCTTCGTCTCCTATTTCTTCTTCTTCGCCTTCTTTTTCTTCTTCCCTTTTGTATCCCCAAACGTTTTCTCCGTTTCCTCAAAAGATTAACATCTTATCAAAATCTCCACTGTCGTTTTAATGAATTAAACTCTTAATGAACGCAATTAATATTAATGCTTCTCCATTGGGCAATCAAAGAAGACTTTAATTAATCTTGATTTTTAAAAAAAAAATCAAAGACTTCACTTTGATAAACTACGATTGCCAAACTTTGCTACTTCTGATCGATGGCCGGAAAATATGGTCATTTTGAGAACGAACTGCAAGTGATCACTTAATGGCCGCCTGCAATCCGTACGTAAGTCTATAATACCTTAGCCTAATGGTGAAAAAAAAAAAAACATATTTTACATAAAAATATTTTATATAAAAATAATTTATTTTTCTTCATAATCTCCTTTCTTGGCAATGCACGTAATCCGTTACTTCACCGTCAACCACAGAGATCGAGCATTATGCAAATTAAACTTCAGCTAATAATCGTATCACTCTTGCCTGTCTGTTCAAGGCTCATTTTTGTCAGTATGCCCACGTATTCAGGCACATTTTTATTTCTTTGTAATGCTGACTCAAACAAGAAAATTCTAGCAAATTTCATTATTGCTAAAAAAAAAAAAAAAAAAAAAAAAATAGAGAGATAAAAATTCGGAATATACCGAACAAAGAAAATAACTCTAACAGAAAATTGTAAGCCCATAGGCTGGCTGATCTTTTTCAGTTATGTCCATCCGTTAGAATAGCCAGTTAATCCCTGTTGCAGACGCCTACTCAGGCAAATTTGTGTTTCTTCAACACCCACAGAATCTGACTGGATTATACAACAACTATGAAGAGCTGGACTTAATTATAGTTTTTAGGACATAATGAATAACCTGGCGTATTGAACAATTTAAACAAAATCAGTTCACATTCAAACGAGGACTTCTAACTCTGCGCTAGAACAACAATTGCCGCTTTTCGAACCGTTTCTCCAATTTCCTTCACAGTGTTGGATTCAAACCGTAGGGGGTGGATTTCAGACACTCCCGCACGCTGAAACAAATTAACCAATGTCAGATTTGAACCCAGGTCTTATGATCGGTACACCGAGATACTGACCATGGCCACAATAACCGTAGTTTTATGGGAATCAAATTGCAGGTCGATATATATGGGCATATTTGCATAAAGTTAAAAGTGTAATTCGACTTTTGCAAAATAACTTAATTAGTGTAATATTAAGAAAATGAAATGAAATCAAAGATTTACTTGAGACTATCCTTTTATTTGGATAAATCTTAGAAAAAAACAATTTACGAAGTGGACTTTGATGTTTGCAGTTTCTCAGTTTGAAAGACTTTTCCATATTTTACTTACATTAAACGATTCAATAATTTCCGAAGAGGCGCCAATGTCAGCATAAACTCGTAAACAAAGAAGCATTAAACTGATAACAAAATACTCTTACATCAGTACATCACAAATTGTGCGACATGTGAGAATGTTTAATCAACTAATGATCGTAAGAAGTACAAGACGAAAACATTCTGATTCATCCCAGACAAGAATTTAAAAAAAAATCGATGTTTATTATGAAGAAAATGAAATAAAAAATCTGGGATAAATTCACATTTGCATTTTCTTCAATTAGCCATTGATATAACTGCTAAAGCTGTACTGCTATCATAACGGTTATCAGCGCGGAGAGTGAAATTTGTAAATCGGTTTCAATCTTGATCTGAGGCCTCCACATTGAACTATTGACCTTGGGAATGGCATGAATTCATTTTCCCCTAACTTTGTGTTAAAAAGGAGGCCTTAATTGACTCTCTAGAAAACTCATTTGAACTGGAAACAGCGAAAAAAGTAACGAGAAACCACCCATCTATCTTTCCTAAGAAGTCATGGCAATTCACTGATAATAAAAAGTAAAGTTATAAGTTATCTGGGGAAAGCCATGATTGCCTACGTCTTGAAAGTTTATGACATTAAAAAATAATTGCTAAGTCCAGTAAGGTCACGGGTACCAAAATTATAGCTTTATCAATATTTAAATTAATCTGGCACATAGTGGTATCTAAAGATCACCCACTTCTTATGGCTGTCTACTCGTATCCGAGGATGCCTCTCTACTATTCCTGTTGCAGACGCATTCTCGGGCACTTTTTTGGTTGTTCAACACCCACAGAGCCCACCTGTCGTTTGTACTGCATCTATGCTGAGTGTACCTTAGTTACAGTTTCTGGAAGGTGCATTATCTGGCGCGATCAGTAGGAACAAGGCCAGTACGCTGAAACCCTCGGCCACGGTGGCTTGTAACTTCGTGCTAGCACAACCATTAATGGCGTCCAAGGGTTCCGTCTATCCAGTTTTACTCAAAAGGCTTGGGTCCAAACCCTGGTATGGTTTCCAGACACTTTCCAAATGTACCACACGCTGGGATCGCCACCCTAGACCGATAATATCAAGATCACCTTACTGACAAATCGATTATGGTGAAATTCGAACCTGGGTCGCATGGTCGGAAAACGAATGTTCTAACCACTACAATATATCACCTACTACAATAGTAATGGTCTACTAGTTTTGATTGGTAACCGTTACACTTTGGCGTTACGTCTAGTTGGTGTTATCATTATAGTTTCATAATCGATTTTTTGGTCATATTTTGAGCTGATGATTTGAGGAAAGTTAATTTGCTTATCAAATGGTCTCATAAGCCATTAAAACTATGGTTACTTGGTGCTCTAATGTTGTGGCCTTTTATCTGATTAATCTACACTTTAATTAGCTATCAATTAAGCTACGAAATTACCAAGTTTGTTGTTGTAGTCACTCTTCTGGTGGTATTGGTAAAGCTTCGATCTCGATAAGAACCAACATTTATAATAATTAATTTCTTATTTATTTATATATACATAATTAATTTCAAGATAAAAAGGTTACGCCACTTCGAATACTGGCGCAACACAAACCTCATACTTCACCTAGATCGATTTGCAGCATTAAGCAGAATAAAAAAATTGTTTTCACTCCACCAATGAGAAAGCTTAAGAAGAGCCTGAGGATGATGCTGCGCAACTCATCAAGTATCAAGACAGTAAAATAATAACATTGATGCTATTATCTTTTACAATTTATCAACAGTTCGACATATTGAATTTAACTTTATCATACACTAATTTGGGCTGTTATGATCGTAGAGTTAACAATTATCAGAACGGAAATTGAGCAAGGCAAGCCGAGTTCAGTGTTCTAGTCTGTTGCATTCACTTTCTCACTAATTCCTTTCGGAAAGGTATGAAACTGATCCTTCAGCTACAGTTTAAATATTAGGGTAACCACGTCCTCTAACCTTGGGTAGTAACTGTTCTAGAAGAAGAAAAACTGAATTTCAAAGAAGGTCTATGGTAAAGCCCTTCACTCTCTTTCCCAAGAACGAATGGTAATTCACAGATAATAAAGAAACGATCTGTGGGGAAATACGATCGCCTACGTAGTGAAAAGACATAATATAAAAAAAAGTCACGTTTTAAATGTTGTATCCTAGCTTTCTTCAAATACCTGTTGTACTCGGTAAATTATCAGAACGGTACAGAATTGGTATGATGAAAGGATGACTTTAATATATTGAAAATTCTTCATCTCGGAAATTCAACTGCTATAAATATACATAACATTTCTGACTTCGCAGCTTAAGAAATTAGCCCTTCAACCCCATTTCCCACGGGCAGGATGTGACAAGCCTCTCGCTGTTCTATCGCTACTTCCATGGGAATTGCTCGGACAAACTACATTCTTTGGTTCCGCGAATTCAAACCGTCACGGCTAGGACCCGTCACGCTACTTACATTGTAGCAAACTTCTTACATTCTCTCCATATTTCATTGGGGAGGAGTAAATTCCACTCGAACAGCTTCTTCTCACGAACCACTACTCTATGGAACCGACTCCCAAGAGGATGTTTTTCCCGATCACTACAATCCTGTTCAAGGCTAGGGTTAATCGTTATCTTCCACTCCTATACTCACAAATTGCCTACTAAATTAACCCTCTACCTCGTGTAGCCACCGGGCCTTGAATATAAAAATAAATCGTAAAATGATTTAAGTTTTATTAAAGAAAAAATGTATCAGTCGTTCTTTCCCTATTTCTTTCTTGGCGATAATCTTTTTTATCCATCTTGGTGATAATCTTTCTTATCCATCTTGGCGATAATCCAAGGCAATACTGTTTCAGAGCCAGAAATGCTTGAAGAATCATAAGGAAAAAAGACAAAAACCCAATCGAAGAAATGTTATTCTTGCTTTATCTTTCTTTTTATAGCTGTTTCCCATTTGAATCTTACACAGATACTGTGACGGTGATATACATTTTACTGTTAATTCTATACCAGTCAACTCACTTTCAAATATACAAGGAACGCTTTGAAAATAATGGCTACTTTTACGCCTACGAAAATTACATATACAGTTCTCGATAAAGTCGAGACCTGGAGCAAGATTTAAGTTACAAAACACTTCGCATAAAGTTACCACAATTGGCCATGTATATTCAACAGTGACAGACGTGCAAGGTCAGTCGAAATTTAAACACTCATTTATTATCCAAATAATTAGTGGTCTATAATTCGCTTTTGTCAAATCCATTCTTTAAATACATCAATTGAAGAATATACCAGAACAGTGCTCTTGATTTTAATTCTCTAAACACAAGAATTTTGTTTCTAACTATGCTCACAACAACAGGTTGGTCTCTGTAAACGCTCAGCAGTTAGCTATGAATTTCAATGGGTGCAATTTTTTCCGCCTGAAAGAATACAATAACGCATCTCTTCTTCGTACGCACTTTCATGTCAGGCGATATTTGGCCATTCTACTGCTCAGCTACTTTCTGTGAGTTTAACCGTCCTCATTTTTTATTTTGGCTCTGTTATTATTCCAAAGTATGGAAATTAGTTTCTCAGAAACTACAACATATACAAGGAACACAATGACACTTTTGGATAGAGCTTGTTTTCTACTACAATACTATTTTCCCATATAGTCACTGCTATTAGCTATGCATTTTTGCTGACTTGCTTTAGACGGAAATAATAAATTAAATATACGACAGTGGCAAAATACGCGCGATCTGCATCGGTAAAGCAGTTTAATGGACTACTTAACTATTTTTATCCGGATTCTGATTAAGAGAATAGTAGAATTAAACCGGAAATAGAACAAGAACAATGTGGGATTTTTTAATGATACTGTAACAAGAAATGCAATATTTACTACCAGAATGATATCAGAGAGAGCAATACAAATAGAAATTCTGCTGTTTGTATGTGTATGATACTGGGGGGGGGGGTTAAAAAAGAGTAAATGTGTTGCTCATGAAGAAGAAATTACGCCCATGAAAATTCAGTTACCTGCTGAACTTTTACGGTGTCTAAAAGGTCGCTATGAGAAACAAAATGAAGACCACTAATTTTAGAAACTTCTTCTGTGCTTCTTTTTGTCTTCTATGTTCCGCGTCCCTTCATAAGATGGACGATAATGTCTCTCCACAACTTCCTATCCCTTGTGTTTCTCCCTTTGCTAAGGTTCCCGCTATCCATTCAACAAGCTCATCAGGTGCGATTCGTTACCTCCTCCCCCCTCTCTCTCTCTCTCTCTCTTACCCTTAATAAACCACGTGAGGGTGAAGTTTCCCAAGACCTCCTTCCTCATTATTATTAGGTTGGTGCAAAAATGATGACGTAATAATGTCGTTTTTTGACGTATTTTTAACGTCAAAAAACGACATTATTACGTCATTATTTTGCACCAACCTAATATATGTTCAAAGAATTTCTGCTGTCTTTTCCTGGTTCTGAATATCAGAGTTCTTTCCATTGACATTTTCTTTGTTGATTATTCAACGGAAATCTCAGAGAATTCTTATTTTGTAGAACCAAATTTATGCTGCCTCTAGTTTGCTCCTCATTTGCAAGGGGATTGTCCAGTATTCATTACCAAATAAAAGGACGGATATTACGCAGTAATTCAACACATCTTTACTTATCTCTTCCAATTCTTTTCATTGAAATGAAGATGAATTTCAATCTTAGGTCTGGTTCCTTCTTCAATTGGTTTTACAAAAGTATTTAATATCAGAAAATTGATTAATTTATAATTTAAACTATTAATTATTACAGATATTAGGTTGGTGCAAAAATAATATCGTTTTTTGGCGTATTTTTTAACGTCAAAAAACGATATTATTTTTGCACCAACCTAATACATTAACAATACTTAAAATGGAAAAGCTATTTATCGTCTTATAAGTTCTGTGTAATGAAAGCGTTTACAAAATTAGAAATGAATAAAACGTGTAAATTAATAAAAACAAACTTAATCTCGTATATTTAACATTGCATTTTATTTCTGACGATAAACTACACCCGCCAGAAAGGCCTTTGATCGAGAGTTTTTAAGGAGCGTGGAACCACCTCTTAATTGATGTTGTTCTCACTTCCTTCCTGATTATGGGTGGTAGCACTTTTTAGGGTCCCAGCCATGAGCAGATAGTAAACCCGCAAGCAAAAATCAACAATACATTTTTATAATAAAATAACCAACAATACCTTTTTATAGTAAAATTACCAACAATACTTTTATGATCTACAAAATATATATTTACATAACATAGCTTTACTCTGAAAGTATAAATTATGTACAAAATATCTGTAGTTGAAATCAAAATTATGTACAATAGATTTAGATTTCGACATTAAATAACTCATAGAGGTTGATATGCTGCCAAACAAAATCAAACAACCATGATGAAATATTCTTTCATTATGGTTGTTTAATTAATATAATACTTGACAGTTTCTAAAAAAAAATCAAACTATATTACAAAATATAACTTCAACAAAAACTAAAACATAAAAGCCACATATCACCGGCTCGAGTAATCGTTTCTTTCTGCTGCAGACTGGTTGCCAATCAACGCTATTAGACCCAGGGTCTCTCCTGATATTCAACCCATAGCTGAGGGAGAAGAGATAAATACATACTTTTCTCAAGGCTGTTTATACGTAAGTGAATGTGACGAACTCAATTCGAATTTGAATTCGAACGAACATAATACTTTATAAGTGCCGTATTTAATTTATCTAGTATAAGATTTCAAGAAAGGGCAAAAAAAATGTTCTTTTTTTATAATCCACTTCACCCCATTCAAAGTAGTAAAGCCACTAAGACACAAGGGGTTATAGGATGTGGAAGAATTAGGAAGGGAAACAATTAATAATGATCAGGAAAGAGTAATCAAGAACAAAGTAGATTGACGTTGCATTAAATTTATTTAGAAATCATACAGCCGGAAAGGAGTTCCACAAGGGAGAAGTGCGAGAAAAGAAACTGTGAGCATAGAATTTACGGTTTTATCTAGCCAGCGAAACTATAAATTGATGAGATCTCGACGCCAGTCTGTTACTGAATATACATTTCAAAAATCTAAGTACCATAGCAAAGAGTCCATCTAAACAATTACCATGAAAGTATTTATTGAAAAGAGACAGAGAGGCTGTAGTGAGAAAGAGACTGAAGCCGAGCTGCCAGATCAGGACCAACAATATTGCTGAATCGATTAAAGAATGATTTATAGCAATTATTCCTCAGCGTCTAGTTTCTTGATTTATCATATTAATTCCACCCCAACCAGTAAATTTCAGAAGTGAGATAAATAACAGTGACGTTCAGGCTAAAGTATTCACAACTGCGATTTGATAAAGTTACTGCGGGAATATCTCACGTCAATTGCTCACCTGAGAGTATGCAACGAAAAATTAAGAATCGCACCAGTAAAATCCTTAAATTGTATCAACTATAGATAGATAGATAGATAGATAGATAGATAGATAGATAGATAGATACTATTTATTATTGTAAAATACAATAGTTGTGGCACATGGCCTAAAAAGTGGGGATTGGGATTGTGGTTGATCATCCTTACCTATCCTATACCTAGCTAATCCGGTTCACGACCCATTCATTCAATACAAAATACACCGAAAGAATTCACCCTCCACCTTTTACCCCTACATATACCAAAATACCACATCCACAAAGGGAACCTAAAAATTAACCCCGTGATTTAAAAATTTCTTATGTACAAATGTTCATAATATATATATATATATATATATATACACACATATATATATATAAGGTTCTAAATCCCAATACAAAAAAAAAAAAGAAAAAAAGAAACAGAAAATAATTGATGTAGGTAGGACCCGTCCACCCCACAAAAAATCAGAGTTGCCGCTGTATTCTGTCATCAGACAGAATGAAGTGGCTAACTCTCTAACGGAATGGGGGAAGGGGAAAATAAATGTAGGGCGTGAGCAAATCAAAGACTGAAACAGTCGCGATGAAAAAAGGGGCCAAAACAAACTGGGAAGGTTGAGAATCTCAACTTGGCTCATAACAGAAGTAAGGACCCGGGAACAGGCCTAGAACGACACTCACTCACATTAACTAGGTACACAAAAGAGGTTCTACCTTAACCAGGGGAGGATTCGCAGGAAACCGCCTCGTTGTGACGAAAGAGGATAGCCCCTTTCACGCGAACCAAGCTCGCTACTCTTACCCACCTTTCGTTGAAATATGTCGACACCAAACGCTTTCTATCAGTTCTTATCTTCACTTTCAGCTGATGCTGAAAGTATCTGATCAGAACCTGATGAGAATAGCGTTCTTGTCGCAAGATCCCCTCCTTTCGAGTCATTCAGATCACCATTCTTGCCGTTATAAACACCATTCGTTTCACCCCACAATACGGGGTGACACAATGTCGCACGCGTATGCGAGATCGATGAGTACAAGCTGATCGAGAGTGATACGAGCCGTCAGCTCGCCGACATAGTCCCAGAAAGGGCATACCTTAGGACAATGGTAGAAGGCGTGTAAAGCCGTTTCTTCTAAACCAAGGTCACACCGGTAACAGTCGGACAAATCCGCCTAGCCCCATCTGAAGGCCATGTTGTTGAGATAGCACGTTTCGGATCAATCGCCAGGTAAGCGAAAACTCAGAAAGAGCGCAACTGGTTCAACGACAAACCGAGCCACTCACAGAGACAGTCCCCTCTACTAATTCACGATACAAGAGATTTAGAGGCCTTGAAAGGCCACTGAACCGAGGAAAAGCCCTCAAGGCCGCTCGACAATTTCCCGGACCTACGACGGCGCTTAGCCCAGGAAATGGGAGGAGTGATAGTAAAGCTAGGGAAGGCGTCCCTCACACTCCCCATCAAAATCGAATCCTCTGTCAAAACGTGGCGTAGTAAAGCCAACCTCGAGGCGTGCCGATGACTCACCAAGTGCGGCACCCCCCCATGACACAGACGTTGTACATAAGCTACTTTACGGACCTTCTGCTTGCTCCCACCCCACAAGAGGGTGGACAAGAAGCACTCGATCGTCTTCCTATGGTCCTTGCAAAGAGGAAGTACAGCCAAGTGGTAAAGGATGAGAGGAAAGGCGTTAATGGCACACGCCTCAGCTCTACCCTTCAAGGACAACCTCGTTTGGAGCCAGGTATCGACCGACGCTCCGACTTTTGCTTGTACTTCACCAGCTGGAGATCGGGTCCAAACCACACCACCGTCCGTCCAACTGAAGAGCCCCGAAAGAGCGAGACCCACTTCGAAGCACCTAACCGCAAGCCGGAAGACTTGTTACGGTTAATCATGGCCCCTGTGTCCTTTTCGTACCGTTCATACGAAAATGGATACGTCATCGGCGTACGCTGA
Source organism: Acanthosepion lycidas (assembly GCA_963932145.1). Classification (NCBI taxonomy): domain Eukaryota; kingdom Metazoa; phylum Mollusca; class Cephalopoda; order Sepiida; family Sepiidae; genus Acanthosepion; species Acanthosepion lycidas. Next base: position 18,852,900 of record OZ010611.1, on the reverse strand, counting down.
AACCCTGGCTCGAGCCCTACCAGGGACAGCGATTCCACATAGGGCCGGAATGCACGCCCCCTCCCTTAGCCGTCAAAGGAGAGGCTCCAACGCCAAAGCGTAAAGTAGGAGCGACAGTGGGAAAACCTGACAAACTGGCCGATTTCCGTTCACCAGTACCACAGCACTGGGGGGGGGCGATACAGGAGGCTAATCTACTTGCAGAAGTTGGATTGGAGTCCGGCGGCCTGCAGATGGTCGACCCTATCAAATGCATTGATTGATCCAAATTTATCAGCGTGGCTTGCTTGTCGTCTTTTACACCCTCTAAGATCGTGTGGATCAGATGCAGGTTGCTCTGAATTGTTCGGCCCTTCACAGCACAAGTCTGATCGGGTCCCAACAGACTCTCGGCAACTGACTGCAAAACGCTCCGTCAGGATCTTGGCCAAAATCTTTAACTCTGTGTTCAGCAGAGTTATGGGCCTGTAATCGTCTAAATCCTGCCCACCATCCTTGTCCTTTTTCAACAGCGTGATCACACCCCTGGTGATGCGACTGGGCATGGACCCCTACCGAAACCAGCTGTTGAACACGACAGTCAAAATCAGCACAAAGATATGCGACAGCCTCAAGGGCAAAGCATCACTTCCGGAGATTTGCCATTGCCGGCCATCTTCAATGCCAAGTAGACTTCGCCCTGCGGGATATCACCCTCGCAGCTAGCCGCTTCAGCCGGCGAAAACCGAGGAAAGTCAGCCAAACAGCTACGAAAATCATCGCTACTGAGACCAGGCTCCTTAGTAAACCGGTTCTCGAAATGCCGCCGAAACACTTCGCACATTTCGTCAGTCGACCTCAGAGTATGCCGCTCCGGGGTCTTAACTTCACGAATGTAGCGATCGAAACCTCGACGGATCTCTTCGTTGCGTAATTGTACACCCATGTTCACGGCTACGTTAGGCATCTTGTTTAACCTATATCTAACTATCTGACACTGGTAGCACTAGCTAACCGCGCGCTCCACGGCCTAAACCTATTTCTAGGGAGTCCCCCCCAAGCCTCCACTCGGAACAGACTTCACCTTTTTAGCCTTATCTAGTGCGAGCCGCTGGCTATATTCGGTGGTGAAGGACCTAATACTATCCGGAAGCCTCTCCCACCCTATTCCCAATAACCGCCCCCACTAGTTCCCGCTGCGCTAGTCTAATTAACTGTTGCTGGAAATCCCGCCTGTCCAGTAAAGACAGATTGAAATTCCAGTGTCCAGCCATCCTAGGCCGAGTATCTAACGCTATCCGGGCACAAACGAGTCTATGATCGAAATAGCCTAACCAGTGGAACGTTGGACAATCTAGCAGGTCTAAATCGGCCCTTGTCCCTAACATTCTATCCAAGAAGCTGGCTACCTGGGTAGATGGCCACTTACGAGTCCACGTCCAAATCTCCCACCGGGGTGATCAAATCAACCAGATTACGATTACCCAATAACCTCCCGCTAGCTCCCTGTCTATCTTGGGGTCCAGGATGGAATTGCAATCCCCCACTAAGACTAAGCGTAAGAATCGACCAGGAACGGCTCCAAGTGCCGAAAAATCGAGACACGCTCCCCCTGACCGTTGGGCGCATAAACCGCAACGATCCGAAATTAACTACTGTTCACGGCAATATCAGCCACGATCAACTGCCCCCCCCCCACATCGATGTGGACAAGGTTCACACTCTCACCCAGGGTACTTTTAACCAGTAAGGAAACACCTCTGGCCGGCTGGTCCACATATGCTGAATAGACAACATAGTCGCTAGACAGAACACGCGCATCATCCTCACAAGCAAAGTACGTCTCCTGGATCGCAGATACATCTACGCCGAAGGACAAGAGATCATGAAGCATGCGGGCGGCCTTACTCCGATCTCTCAAGCACCTCGCATTTAAACTAGCTATCTTGAGAGACATTTTAATCCACCTACCCATAGACTGGACGGAAACTGCAGATGGAAGGACCCCGACGGATTGTCCCATGCTCACTCTCCCCATCTCTGTCATCATGCGACCATCTCGGACAATAACGCCAACGTCCGAGGGGTATGTTAGTTTTAATGTCCTATATAGTGAAGGATAGAGGATTACTGGGACCCTCCCTGCACAATATTTCTGTAACTTTCTCAGTTCCGGGGTTCCTATTTCCACCATACGGATCTCCGGAAAGGCACCCTTCGCCTCGTGTAAATGATCCCACGCTATTAGATTTCGGCCTGTGCTATTCACCACGTTATTACGCCAGCGGCCTCGGGGAAATTTCGGGGATCTTCTGGAGCAAGTCCGTCTACTGACGCCATCTTTAACAAGGGCTTCAACAAAGCTCTCTTTTGCTTCGATATACCCGCTTCTATCGTCCGTTTGTCCACACAGCACGACATTACCTCTGCTGGGAGGTGTTGGGCGTTGGGGATTTACTAGGCGTTGTGCAAGGGGGTGTTGAGAGGAGTAGAAATGTCGTCGGCTGCAGGTGTATTGCGAATGGGGGACAGTGGTGCTTTCAGAGAGGTAGAAGGAAGGCTTCTTGTGCTCTTTTCTTCAGGCTTCTTGAATAGCGAAGCCGGTGCAGATTGAGTCTTGGTTTTGGCAGAGTCTTTGGAAGCTTCAGCTCACTTGTCTTTTTTATTTATTTTCCCCCTTTTCTTCTCTCCCTCTTTACAATGAAGACGACCGAGGTGGGCGTCATCTCCTGCATATCTACTTCCCCTACTTGGTCCTCTTGCTTTAGTTGGGGACTCATTCTGCTGCTGCTGCTGCTGCTGCTGCTGCTGCTGAAGGGAAGTGGTGGTGCTTTTGGATCCTTTCTTAACGACTTCCGTCTACTGATGTTACTGTTTTTACTCATTTTTCTTTTTGGGTTGTGATTCAGGATTTTCTCCCGGGGCAAGCCTTGGATAAATTTCCCGCAGCCCACAAGCCCAACAATGTTGTCGACGATCCTCCACAAAGACAAAAGTTAGTCTACCTTCACAGAAAACTGCTTTCGGTTTAAAGTGATTGCGATTACAATATCGCCTGTGGCTATTCCTGCCTTACTTTTAATAGGGCAGACTTCGGAGACGTCCCTATATTTGGAAAAGAAAAAAACCAAGATGGTCTTCAGATATGAAGAGTGGGACTCTATGTAGAATCACCTTTGCTTTTCTACTTCACATGTATTCAGTATAAAGCCTGACTGTAGAAGTAGTTAGAATACTCCCTGCCAGCGATTTAGTTTCCTCTTCTGTAGGTAATAAAATGTCCTAAATCGACCTGATTCTTCTTGCTAGAATTTGGGCTGCAATTTGAAGCCTTTTCAGGGCTTCCTGCATGACATCCCTATTTACAGAATTCAGCTTCCAAGTCTTGGGGTCCGTTGTTACTAAAGAGATTGCCCTTGTATTCACCGTGACCAATACAGACGGCATATGGTTCAAACTTCTCTTTTAAATTTTTGAAATATTCTGGCTCTTTTTGTGGCGGGTGGGGGGTGGCTATCCTTTGCCCATGTCGAGGGAGTTACTTCTGTAGGGGAAGCATTAGGATATTTGGGCTCCGATATGATGTCGCCGTACCACACAATTCAAAACACTATACGGAATTCAGACGACAATAAAGGCAACAAAGGATACGCAGAAGGTAGGCAAACAAAACTAACACTTACTTCACAGAATATCCAATGAAATGTGAGATATCTTGGACAGCTCGAAGTAAACTCGACAACACAAAATGTATAGATAGATAGATAGATATTAACTGATTAGAGTAAATTTATAGATAGATTTGAACACACTGTGACCGATATTTACGAACTGTGTTAGATATTAACTGATTAGAGTAAACTGATAGATAGATAGATAGATAGATAGATAGATAGATAGATAGATAGATAGATAGATACATTTGAACACACTGTGATAGATATTAACGAACTGTATTAGATAGATAGATAGATAGATAGATAGATAGATAGATAGATAGATAGATAGAATAAAGAGACTGGGATAGATAGATAGATAGATAGATAGATAGATAGATAGATAGATAGATAGATAGAATAAAGAGACTGGGATAGATAGATAGATAGAATAAAGAGACTGGGATAGATAGATAGATAGAATAAAGAGACTGGGATAGATAGATAGATAGATAGATAGATAGATAGATAGATAGATAGAATAAAGAGACTGGGATAGATAGATAGATAGAATAAAGAGACTGGGATAGATAGATAGATAGAATAAAGAGACTGGGATAGATAGATAGATAGATAGATAGATAGATAGATAGATAGATAGATAGATAGATAGATAGAATAAAGAGACTGGGATAGATAGATAGATAGATAGATAGATAGATACGCAGACTGGGAAAGATAGATAGATAGATAGATAGATAGATAGATAGATAGATAGAATAAAGAGACTGGGATAGATAGATAGATAGATAGATAGATAGATAGATAGATAGATAGATAGAATAAAGAGACTGGGATAGATAGATAGATAGATATGCAGCAACAACTTTAGATCTTTACCAGTAAACTCCTTATATCAAATACAAAATACATTCCTTTTACATTATAATCGATCAATGGTGGGTGGGGTGAGAGACAGAGAAAGATAGAGAGACAGAGACAGAGTGGGGGAGAGGGAACTGAAGTAGCTTTTTTATCTTCAGGGAAATAAAGGAAATGATTTTACCATGGCGTGATACCATTTATCTAATTTCTCATTTTAGCAAATCGTTAGCCTGTCCTTCGGACATTTACTGATCTAGTTACATGACTGTAATTTCTATTAGATTCTGAAAAAGGATTTATTTCATTTTAAGCGGAAATATAAAAGAAAATGCCACTGAAAGATACTGCCAAAGAGCATGCATCTATCTATGCGTATTTGAAGTTGTATGTTACGTAGAAAAGCTAGCCATCTGATAGAAATGGATATGAATGTGTTGGCGTGCGCGCTTAGATAAATAGATAAATAGATAGATAGAATAAAGAGACTGGGATAGATAGATAGATAGATAGATAGATAGATAGATAGATAGATAGATAGATAGAATAAAGAGACTGGGATAGATAGATAGATAGATACATAGATAGATAGATATGAACACACTAGAAAGTTACATATTTGGGAAAAGACAATTTGTAAAACTTCTATTTTGGTATGCTTCGATAATTAACCGGCGCCATCATTTTCTCATGACGTCGTTTCATAGGCAAAACATTTGAAAATAGAAGTTTTTCAAATTGTCTTTATATATATATCTGTGTGTGTGTGTGTGTCTGAAGATTGCGATCTAGCATTAAACAAATAGTCGCAGCTTGATTTTAACCTCAGTGGCTTATATATATATATATATATATATATATATATATATATATATATATATATATAAAGATATATTGTTAAATATAACAGACAATGAATGTCTATTATGTTTGATCATAAACTGCTGGTTTCATTTTGGGTGAAAATAAAGACAAAAATTGTCCAACATTTGGATATTTTTTATTAAGTTGTTCCTTGATCTAACCTTTCGACTCACATGTGCCATCTTCAAAATGGTTATAGGGATATTTTAACAAAGATATTCACCATCAAAGATGATATTCTGTTATGTTGACATAGAAGATAGCTATGCGACGATAACGGTAACGGAATAGCAGACGCAAGACATAATTTGCTGATGCGCTTCTATGACGTCGTACCATGTGAGAGAATGAAATATTAACAACAGAATCGTATATCTACATGCAATGTAATGTGTTGAGTCTGTTGAGTCTGGAAATGTAATTTTTTGAGTGTGGTTTGCTTTGTTTTAATGTAGATAGCCTCCAATATCTAAAGGTTCATTTTACTGTGTGTATAAGTATTGTTGTGTTATCAACTAATATCTCTCTAATATGGCTATGTTTTTCTAAGAAATGTTTAATAGAACTAAAATCAGAAATGTGACAGGTAAGTCTGCGGGAGAGGGTGGTTGTAGCAAAACCAATATATGTAGTGGGTTTATTATTATCAAAATTACAGTCTCTGAACGGACATGTAAACTGATAAACTAAATTGTTCTTTTTTTTTCTTTTTTCTTTTTTGTAGAGGATTTAGTTGCGTCGTTGTAGTCTTATTAGAGCCAATTGTTTTAATTTCTTTTTAATATATTATAAGTTTGTTTATTGTAACTCATGGATTTAACATTTTTACCTGTTACGTTTACGAGTGTTGTTTCATCATGTTTGTAATTATTATGCATTTTGTTACAATAGTATAAGTTCATATGGACCGAGTGGTTAAAACGCTCGCATTCTGACCATGAGACCCGGGTTCGAATCTCACCATGGTCGATTTGTTAGGAAGGACACTTCCTGATGTTATCGGACTGGAGGGGTCCTTTGGAAAGTGGTTGAAAACCATACCACGTGTTGTGAGTAAAACTGGGTAGACGGAACCCTTGGATGCCGTCGATTAGTTGTGCTAGCACGAGTCATCATGGCTAAGGGCTTGAACATTCTGGCCTTGTTCAAATTGTTGATCACACTAGTTAACACGCTCTTTCCCAGGAATTGCACAGTATAAACCACAGGTGGGCTTTGTGGGTGTTGAATAAATAAAAATGCCCCTGTAATAGGAATTTGCTAGCCATTCTAGTAGACGGGTATCCTCGAATACGAGTGTGCAGCTATATATATATATATATATATATATATATATATATATATATATATATATATATATATATATATATATATATATATAATTATTTATTTAAAAATATGATTCCAACTAGCTACATAAGAGGTGTCATGTTTCAAAACAAGAGCCGAAAACTTCAAAATAATATTTGAATTAACTTGAGTTAAAGTAGGCTCTGTTCCATCTTCAAGCGAAATTTTTTTGGGAATGACTTATTTCTGAAATTTACGAGTTTTAATAGTATAGTCAGAATTGAAATCAAAAATTTCCATGGTAACATCAAGGGCGGATTGTTTAGAATAGGCAGGGGTGGGGTGTTAATAATTTGCATCAGTATAGAGTTATTTTCATAGATGCCGGGTCGTAGCGAGTTGGAATCATATTTTTAAATAAATAATTATATTTATGCTCTACTTTCGTATCGAGCACTATTTTTTAAAAATAATAACAAAAATACTAAGGAACTTTGGATTATTTACCAAACCAGTTTCTTTCCTATTTTCTACAATATTTTCACACATATATATATATATATATATATATATATATATATATATGAGTTAATTCTAGTCAATTATGTGCCATGCGTGATACATGACTGACGAGGCAGATTTTTCGCTCAGTATGTTGCCATTTCTTTCCGAAGTAGACTAGTTGTCTATCCACCTATTTACCCATAGCTGGGGGAGATGAAGAGGATTCAAACCTTTCCAAGATTATTAATGGAATTCGAACTCAGCCTTCCGGTTCTTCAATCCGAGCCGCTATCCACCGTTTCCTATATAGAGAAATGGTAAATGTATGTGTGCTGGAATCAATAAATACATCAAGGAATAGAAATTTATTATTAATATTAAATTCTAATGTAAATTTGAGGACGGGGTGAATTTCAAATTTGTTTTTAATGATGTCAATCAACAAATTAATTAAACCCTACCACCCAAGTAAATATTGTATTAACTCCACAAATGAATTTATACAAATTCTTCATGATGTAAAAACAAACAACCAAATAATCGCATCTTTGAATGTAAAAAAAATATTTATTAATGTCCCCGTCCATGAAACGATTGACAATCACACTTCTCTCCCACCCATCAATATTAAACACATTATTTTAAAATAATTATTATTAGCATGTACCACTCAAGTACGTTTACATGACCCTTAGATAATATTTATACTCAAATAGACGGTATTGCGATGGGATCTCCCTTAGGCCCACTTTTTATAATTATTATATGGCACATTTAGAAAATAAAATACTCAATGACATTAATAAACACCCTATATATGGCATTTGCGCTTTGGCTAAAAATGTTGATCAAATTACACAACTTAAAAATATATTTTTAGTCACTCCGTCCTCAAATTTACATTAGAATTTAATATTAATAATAAAATTTCATTCTTTGATGTATTATTGATTCCAGCACACAAATTTACTACTTCTCTATATAGTAAACGCGCTAGCATTAACTCGTGTCTTCTTAATTATAAAAGTGAATGCCGATTCCTCAATACGAGCTGTAATCCCTGCATCATATATATATATATATATATATATATATATATATATAATTAAGAGTGGATAATTGAATCATACAATATAAAAATGCTTTACATAGGTCTTTTTCCATTTTTTGATTCAATTAACCCAACCCACATACACAAAAACGATATATTTTTATAACTTCAAACGTTATTTTAATGGATGCACATATTTGAGTAGACGTTCCGTTTATTTCAAACACTATTTATTTCGTCTACCGGCTTGCATACTCGAGAAAATATGCGGTCCAGCATAAAATGATTTATGTGAAATATCCTATCAATGTAAGATGAACTTTGTGAAAATTAGTTGAATATTTAAATTTTTGATTCTGTTATCAACGTTCCTCTCTCTAAAAGCATCATCAGAACAAGATTAAATGTGTGTGCGTGTGTTTTTGTGTGTGTATGTGTGTGTGCGCGCGCGTGCTGAACGTTTCTTCTGGCGACCAAGAAGGGTATCGCCCGCCCCAAAATGTTGATGTTTGTTCAGATTTTGAGAAGGGAATCGAGTCAAGGACTTTACCGCACCCCCCTCTGTGTCTCTTCTTTATATTTTCCCTGGAGTATTTCTCTTCGCTATGGTACCTAGACTTTTTTTAATTTAAGCGCAATATTAGACTGGCGTCGAGGTCTCTTCACTTTAATGTTGAGCTGGCTAGATGTAACCGTAAATTCTATACTAACACATTCATTTTTAACACTTCTCGCTTGTGGAACTCCATTCCAGCTTCATGCTTTCCTGCCAACTTTAATCTTCAAAAATGTAAAAGGTCAAATGCTATTATGTCCTCCTGATTACTTTTTTATCTTCCGCTCATTATTAATGTTTCTGTTCCAATTTCATCCACACCCAGTGACCCCTTGTGTCTTAGTGGCTTTACTCCTTTTCATGGGGAGAACTCGATTAAAACAAATCTAATATCTGTTAATTCATTGAAATAAAAACATAGATTATAAGATTATTCTGACACAAGGATGCTAATTTAGTACTCGGGTAGGTACCAAAATCTATAAACTTGTACGTAGACATATATATGTAGAATATAGAGAAAAAGACAGAGAAGAAAAGCAAATAAGTTATATCTCGAAGCAAAACATTCTTATTATTTTATTTCGATTTTGTTTAAAGCACAAAGTTTCTCTCCAAACAAAATGAACGCTGCTGCAAAGTCAACAAGTCCAATGTCCCCTCTTCCTTCTCTTTCTCGTTTTTCTGAAAGGGGAAGGAAACTTCAGATAATCTTACCGTAGATAAGAGCGTGAGGGAAATATCCTCTCCTTTATTTGAAACAGGTTTTATTGCTTTTTACGCCTGCGTGTGCCATTTTCTTCCTTCTCCTATACAAGATACGACATTTGTTAATAATAAACTATCTGCATAGTACCGGTCAAAAATGATGGCATAACTTATAGATCTCAGTTACTCTGCCAAGTCTACCTTGGATCAATGTGTAGTATCTGTGTGCTCTGAGAAAATATTAGATATTATATATGTTGACATTCGAAGCGAGTCTGGACTTCACTTGGAAAGATTCTCTATTATCAATCAACTACCCTAACCCTAACCCTAATCTTACTCCAATGATTGCAGATCGTCAAATCATTCCATATAAATTAATACTTCGTTTTCCTCCGATCACTCGACTTCACCATTTTTGTTTTCTTTTTGCATACAGGAATTGTATTCATTGATTAATTCGTTTTTTACGGCTTATCATCCCCTTGCCGGTTCAAAGCAGAACATATTTTTAGATTGTAAGAATTTAAAGGATGGGGCACGGTGGGGTTATAGATAGCGGCTGGGATTGAGAAATCGGAGAGACGAGTTCGAATTCCAGTCGAATCCATTACATTCACTTACGTGCTAATACTCCCGGCTATGTCTTAATAGCAAGACAGACCGGGTTTTATAGCACTGGATGGTCTCTGGTCTACCAATTAAAGAGATGGCAACCTACTACGGGAAAAAATCGTATCGAAAGATACATGATCGCCTAAGTGTGTATCACGCATGACACAGAACTGACTGAAGAATTTAAAAAATAATAATTCAACTCTTGTGTTTTTCTATAAAATCCTTTTTGTGTTCATATTTTAGTTAAATTTCTTGATCATGGATATTTTTAAGAATAAAATATAATTGATATTTCCAATTGATATAACCTTGTCAACATGCACTATGCTGATTACAATGTATGAGATTATCTCATCTTTTCTGCCAAGGAACACCTCCTAAGCTCTGTAGTTGGCGTTGTATAAATCAGTATAAAAGGGAAGAACACATATACCTCTTTCTCTCTCTCTGTCTTGTGGGTATCATATTTTCCAAGCCCTCATTCCGTGCTCCAGAAATTTTCAACTGCCTCTTCCTAATTTTAAGTATAAGTTTCCTGTTTGTTTCTATTTTCTCCAAAACTTCGTTATTGCTCACAAGTTCAGTCCATTATATCCTCAGCATCTTCCTGTAGAAGCATATTTCTGTTGCTTTAAATATCACGTAACAGTTAATTACTGTTTTCTTCGTTTTTAACAACATTTTTCTGTCTCTTAATACTCTGCTTAGCTTTTGGAAAGCATCTTTGGTCATCTCAATGCGTTTTCGGATCTCAGTGTCGCACTTTCCGTAATGTTAAAACACTTCCCAGATATTCAAATTTTTGTACTTATTTGATTTTAGTATTTTTCTAATTTGCCTTTTGGGCTGAGCCTTTCGCTGACAACCACAAAAAAATATAATGTATCACCATCGCCTGACTCAGTTATTAGCTGGGTTTTGATCGGAAATTTTCAGTGTATAATGTATGATCTGTGTAAAGTATATTCACGAACAAATTCGTAGACAACACAGAAAATTATGTTGAAATATTTGTTTGTAAAATAAACGCTTTTTTTCGTCTTTATCTACATACTTACTGATTTATCTGCGTAAATAGTTTCCGCGTTTGTGACAAAGCTAAATACATATTATTCTTAACATTTTTAGAAGACGTAATAAGAAAAGAAGGCTTGGATAATTTAACACACACAAGGCATTAAAAGCAAGAGAGAAAGGAAAACATTAAGTAGCGTGATAAATGGAAGGCAGAACAGAGACTGGGAGGGATAAACAATGTTTAGAGCTATAAAGGATAGGCGGTTGTGGAGAGCTATGATCAGCCTCCCTAGTGTTATTCCTTAAATGGATAGAATAATATATACTGGGCGGGATAGTAAGGAGACGAACATTGTTTAATGTTACAACAGATAGGAATTTTTGGAGACACCCACGTCCTGAAGGGACACGGTTTATAAAAACAAGATTTATTATTCTTGATTCTCTTTCGTTCAATGCAAAATTAAATTTTTTATCAACATTAAGTTTATCCGATAAAGCAAACGTTGATCAGGGAAGATATTTTACGAGACCAAACCATGAAAACGCATAATTTGCTTGTAAAGATATCGGAATATTAAGAATTTTTGCCCGTACTCGAAAACGATCCGCCAATTGTTCACAAGCTTCTATTACTCTGGCTAATATCTGTACTGGTTTATCTAGCGGCCTAAATCACTCCTTTCTAGAATTTCTTATTGCCTCAAATCCGGAGTCGATTTCTGAAATATTAAAGCACTTAAGACGTTGACAGGATTGCAATTAAGGAAGATGTTAGCAGATCAAGTATTGCCATCACTGACTTTGATAGACTTAAAGGCGTAACTGTTCTTAGTGAGTCAGCACTTTACAATACACTGATCCTGGCTTGTGGACAGGTCAAAGACTTTGCTGATTTCTGGCCTCAAGTCTACTGGATGCTTTTTCAGCCTCTTATTTACGGATTCATATCTAAGGCTGCTTAGGTGAATATTTTGATTCGAAAAATCGTGTTTGTAAATATATGAGGAATATCTGCCGAGTGTAACGTTTACAGGCGCTGAAAAAGGTTTGAGTTGTTTGTTTGATTAACGGCATATCAAATCTTCATGGGTCATTTAATGCCGAAATTTAATTTTGTTGGGTGCTTTGAAGTAACCAAAATATGATATGTTATTCTGCTTTCACAATTGAATATATGGTAGATAATACTCAGATTTTGTGCATATACACGTTTGTGTGGACATAATTACTAGTGGAGGTGATATGTATTGTAGTTTTGTTGAAGTTATATTTTGGAATTACAGTTTAAGAAATTGTCGGATATTTATACGGATTAATGTTATGAAAGAGATCTTTCATGTTGGTTGGTTGGTTGGTTTTGTTTAGCGACATATCAACACCTCTATGGGTCATTTAATGCCGAAATCTAAATATTCTGAACACAATTTTATGGCTTCAACTAGAGACAAAATGTATTCGTGGTCATTTTTATATAAAAAAAGTATTGTTGATATTTTTACAATAAAAAATTTATTTTTATACTTTCATAGTGTTTTTTTTTTGGTGGGGGGTGGATTTCCTATTTACCCATAGTTGTTACCACCCCGGGTTAAAGTTGACCTGGGAACAACAACAATTAAGAGGTGGTTCCACGCACCTCAAAACAGCCTGATACCTTGCTGCCGGATGTAGTTTATCGTCATACCCAGAACTTCTGAAAAAGGAATCGATGAGCTGGCTTTAAGTTCCGGGTTTGCTTGTTGCGCTTACTTTCGCACGAATGCCCTCGAGAAAAGCATAAATACGCACAAACCGTTGTTTTATTGTTGTGTATGAATTGTGATGCCTTCTTGAGAAAATAGTGGAGTGGTTTCCCGTTACTTTTCTTCTTTGTGCCGCTTCACTTCAGGACATAGGTGATCACAGTTCTCCACGACTTCCTATCTCTTGTGGGTTTTAGCAGTTTTCGCTCTTTTCTAAGACTTCCGCCCTGTTGGGTGGGGGAAGAAGCCTTAGCATCCATTCACAAAAGCTCGTCATGTAACTAGCTCGTTAACTTTTTCTATCTTTCTTGTCCTCACTATTCTAAGTGAGTGTTAAGTTTTCCAACCCCCCCTTCCTCATTATTACGTGCCAAGATTACTTATTAATATATTAATAATTAACTTCATCAAATATCACTCAGTAGCAAACTGATCCAATAAAAGATGTTCCAATAACTTGAATCGATTTTAAATGTGAATTAAATTTAAGCTTCTAATGATTTTTTTCTTAACAACTTAAGTCTTTGGCAATTTCATTTTGAATTGAATGCTATGGATGTCGAAGATTTGTGGTTCTAACAGAACGGTGCCACATGCCACACAGCCAATGCAAGAATGGCTTTATTGAATGAGGTTCCCAGGTCGCATCATCTCTCAAAACAACAAAGTCAATTGGCTACAGGTCCCAACGGTATCCTGTGGGCAAAGACTGATGTGTTCTTACCTTTTATACTGATTTATACAACGCCACCTATCGGGAGTTAAAGGGACAGACAAGATGGGGTAATCTTATACATTATATTCAACATAGTGCATATTGTCAAGTTTATATCCACTGGAAATATCAAAGTGTTGATAAACCGTAAAAAACGAATCAATCAATTAACGTGATACTTATGAGTCAAATATATTCATAACCTTTTAATGTTTAGTCCTTTATGGATGTTTATATTCGTCGGCATAAATTTTATATAGGTATATATAGTGATAGAAACAAAAACAAAAAGTATCAAATGAAATCGTTTAGACTAGAGTGATTTACAAAATGCATATTAGACGTGACACAAAACCGAAAGTATGGAGCACACCGTGAAGATCGAACTCCCAACTCAGCCGTAATTGAGCTAGCAAGACAAGCTTGTTAACCATTACACCATGTCGAAGTACTACAAGCGTTTTACTAAGCGTACCTTAGATAGTGCACAAGACCGAAGGTATGGAGCATCCAGTGAGGATCTAACTCACTATTGTCGTAACTGATTCTAGCGAGATAAGCTTGTTAACCATTACACCACATTAACGTGCCCAAATATCAGCTAGAAAGATATATTTAAAAAAAAACTCTCCCCTCTCCTTCATGCGCATGTGTAATCACATCAACATAAAAATCACTTTAGTCTGATGAAGTTCTAGAGGACGAAGCGTCTCACACAATTTTTTTCACTTTGTTATAGAATTTCCTAAAATTGTTCTTGATATATAAAAATGTATGTATCGTTTTCGCGTCTATGATTATTTAAAGAAAACAAAAACGAGGCAGAAGATTTTTTTGTACAGTATAAACGTCGTTAATATAGAAATGAATAGTTCCATAACTTCGAACATTTTAATTGGTTGGACGAATAACAATGGCTTCCGGTCTTATGTCTTCTGGTTCAGCATTTTTTTTTTTAACTTAAAACAATCTTTTTTTTTTTAATTTTGTTTTTGGACGTTCACTTTGTGATAATCACTGGCAAATGAGGGAAAATAAATCAAGATTCTGCCTCGAAGCTGCATTAGAATAACGATATTTATTCATGGTCATATTTTGAAGGAAAGTTAGTTGTTATGGCCATGGCTGACCTTATAGTAACTAATCCACTCTTCGCTAAACTCTCTCGTAGCTCAAACGTACAACATTTCTTTATTCAGTACTTTTTAAAAAAATCACCTTTCCGTTGCTTTTCTTCTACACAACACAAAGCCGTCTTTATTGTGTAAAACGTAAACCATTAAATACCAAAAGTAATATTTGGTATTAATTATAAAAAACAAAATAAACTTCTTATATTAATTTTAGGTTTCCACCCATTAATGTCCACGGTCTTCAAAATGGACGCTTAAGCTATTTTCCGAAGATGATGTTTGATATTTACAAAGAGTATCACACAGATGAAAGGAAATATGAAAAGCAACTAAAAATGTAGGAAAGAACGCTTCTTTGTTAGTATGGACTCTACATTCATCGTCGATCTATTAAACGGACGACTATTGCCAGATAGGTAAAAGTTGGATAGGTCACTTACCAATGGGAATTGGAAAATATGCTATGTAGCCATAGCAATATATTGAACAGGGGAGTTAATTTAAATATATCTTTAAAATATACTTTTGCTTCATGAACGCATTGATGTTCATTAAATAGGTTTCACTTTTTAATATCTGTACGCGTTTCATTCATGCAAACAATAATAGTTTTCGTTTAATAAACGAAAGAATATTCACAAATACAAAAGGCAATGTATATCTAAATATATATGGAGATATCTGTGCCAAAGTGGTATCAGAAATTTCGATATCAGTCGTGTTGACCGACTAAGAAACGAAAGACAACGGCAAAAAGCAGCAGCAAATATTCCTGTTCATATGTCCCGAGATCCTCTCTGTTGCACAATATGTGGACTTGTATGCAGGTCACTAGCGGGACTGAAGTATCACGTATTTAATAAATTAATAAATGTTCAACCGAATTATATCCCATGTAACTAAACCGACGACAGAATATCGTGTAACACCGTCCATCTGTTCAGAGGGTCCGATAAATCTATTTGCCGATTATTACAGATCTATATGTCTATTAAGCACTTTCTTTACAAAGTGTCTGCAGTACTTAAAATAGGCTAAAATCTATTAAATTTTAGATATTTTGAGAGGTTTCATTGAATTATATATATATATATATATATATATATATATATATATATATATATATATATATATATATAAGTTTTTTGTGGTACAGAATTTAATAATAGCTAGGAAAAGACAATATTTATAAGGCATTTTTTAAAAGTAAAAGCTAAAATAAAAACAACCGGTTTCGTCCCCGGACTTATCAAGTTTATTTATTCTGGGAATTTAAAAAGCGTGTAAATTATTTTTTTAATTAACGAATGTAATCGAATGGGGGAAAAGAAAAAAAATTATGAATTTCACGAAACTAGAGTCCGATAATATTCAGACCCAGCAAGCATTCCCTCTGTTTAGAAAGGGAAGGCTCACGAGATCTCATATACAAGGACTCTAGCACCTTGAGGTGAAATGTGGAGTGGGACCTAGATGAAATTCTAAATCGGTCACCACTAATTTCCTTCTATTTATTAAATGTTCAGCAATAGCAGAACCAGAACTGTTAGTCAGTTGGCTATTCCTGGAGGACGGATTCAAAATCCTGGGGGGTAAATACTGTTTTATTCTCGAATCCAAACGCTGTGACATCCTCCCTATGTAGTCGTATCCACAACTACACTTGTATTGGTAAATCACTGAATTAACATGATGGGGAAGGAGAAAGTCCTTACGAATGGAAGAGAAAGCAGGACGGGTAACAAATATTACCCTAACATTCGTCGAAAAATAACAACTATTGATTAAACGTGAAATACGTTTCGATAAACTCTCACCCTCTGAACCAATATAGGGAAGGCGCAAATAAACTGGGCATTTATCAGCTAATTGCGGCTTCACCCTATGGAATTTACTGATGACGTCTTGAATAAAGGAGTCTAAAACATCCAACGGATATCCGTTTTTTAATAGTGTCATTCTAACAAAGTCAATTTCACCGTAGAGAAGACCCTCAGAACATAACTTAAGTGCCCTGTGAATTAAGGCCTTAATCAAATTAATCTTACGTTGTCTGGGTCTGAGTCCCGAAAAAGTGGCCTTCCTAAATACAGAAGTCTCAAACTTGTCACTAATCTTATGGACAAGAACATCCAAAAAGAAAAGACAAGAATTGGACTCCTTTTCTAAGAGCAGGATGGAAAGTGTTTAATTTGGTGAGAAATTTGTCGTTCAGCCTCATTATTAAAGAGGTATGTATATATATATATATATATATATATATATATATATATACATATATATATATATATATATATATATATATATATACACGATATATACACGAATTGTGATCAAATCCGACAGAATATTAGGATAATGAACAAATAGCAAGAAAAAGGAACCCAACACCAAATCAGATACCAAGATTTATAGTAAAAAATGCCTACAACGTCCTAAAAGCTCCATTGGCGAAACATTTAAAAATATCAAATACAAACATAAGACACGCATGTTATTTCGATGTGGTGTAATGCTTAGCAAGCTTCACTATTGTATATTTGGACAGCAATCCTTCTGAGTAGTGAGTTCGATCCTCACCGGGGCCCCATACTTTGTACCACATCTAAGCTACGGTTAGAAAATCCCCTTATGTAATATCCACGTCGGGACAACCCTTTGAACGCGCTAGCAATACACAGAAACAAAACAGTTTATAACTTCGTTTTAATAAATGCCACCCTAATTAGAAAAGAACATAATTTATTACGTAGAAAATACAGAGAAGGTATCCAAATAAATATTTTACCATGAATTATATCACTAACTTTTATAAATTCATGCTTGTCTACCTACAATCTCAAGCGGGATAACCTAAATTCATTCACTTTCACACAAAACATCCCCCAATCAACATAGGAACACTACCAGGGATAAATAAAAAGGACCACTAGCTACACACACATCAACCAAATCTCGCATAGACCAACTAAAATTGTGATAAGCAAACATACAAAAATTATATACTGGAACGCTGCTTGACAAGAAAAATATATTTGGGTTAATTCTCTGTCTCTATACAGGGTGTATCGAAAATATTTTTACAAACTTTGGGGGCGGTTTTCCGACACCAAAACAAGGTAAAATGTCCATATAAAGACGTACGAGCGAATCTCGGTCTTCCTCGATCCATAGTCTACGGTGCCACAGATCCTGTCTCGGAAACGCGACTATAAATAACCATAAAAGTTGAATGACTCGACTGCCTTCGGTTTGGAAACGCAAACTGATACGGCCATGCAAACGCGCGACCACTACCATTCGCGCGGCCGTATATAAAAAATCATATCTTCCTGCTGACGAAATGAATATCCTACCATTCTTAAACGGGACAATTTTCAGTTAATTCACCACTACACCCATTAAACATTAAAGAAAGACTACCCACAAATGTACACGAATGGCAAATGTAACCTCGTCTACATGGCCACACAGCGCCATCTACATAGACTTTCTTTAAACTTAATAACACAAAAACGAGGGATTTGCAGAAACATGTTTATATGGACTGTTGTCCTTGTTTTAATGTGAGAAAGCTGACCCCAAAGTTTGTAAGCGTATTTTTGACACACCCTGTATAATGGAGGTATCTATGGTTTTCGGTCAACTTTGATCTTTAAAAATTTTAATACAATGCTAATCATTAGCTACTATTGAATTTAAACAAACAGCTTTAAAACAAATTTCATACGTTGATCAGCATTTTAATTATTTTCACCGTGACTTGGATAGTTTTGTTATTATTGCAAACAAGAATGTACAAAAATGTTTCTTCGTCAGAGTCGATGAACAAGACTCAATAAAAGACATCAGTGAGCATAAAATAAATGTTTCTGCTAAAAGCCATTCTATAAACAATGCGAAAAGTGACTTCACGAAAATTGGAATTATTTATAAAAGAATAGACTTTAATTCGAATAGTTTAATCATCTCACAAGAACAAATCGAAATTCTATCTCTTTTGTTAAGTTTTTAAAACGATGCTTGTTTTGGAAACATCAACAAATGAAAATCACTTTTGTTCTTTTTCCTACCTATCAGAGTCTTTGATCATTTAGTTGAAAAATTCTGGTGATTTCCAGGCATTATTGAAAAGAAGGCGCCATTCGTTTTTTACTTTGTTAAGGAATGACGTGTTGTAAGAGCGTTGCTAATTATACACATTGCAATGACGCTGACGAACATTATGCAAACATTCTCCAACGTTATACTTGATTCGTGTTGTTTTCATTAAAAAAAAAAAGCCAACAATAAATTCAAATTTAATTTCTCCAGCCCGAAATTTGATGACACAAGCCAAAATATGCATGACAATCTTTGCATACATTGGATAGAAAAGGCCAATAAGCTTTGTTTAAAAATACAAATAATGCTCTTCAAAAATATCGAGAAAAGATATACATATCTCACAATTATTTCATATGTCTATACGTTCTTTTTATAGATACAATAAACAGTATTAACCGGCCTGAATGTCCGACAAATTTTCATAGAAAATATGCGTCCTCCGACAGGAATCGAACCGAAATCCTATACGGAACCATCATACAGCCTGACGTGCTTTTACCGATTGAGCCACAGAGGAGCATTTCAGTCGGCGAAGTCCATTTTACTGTTTTCAAACCACAATTCTTCATGACTTTCTCTCATACATTCATGAGTAAAATCAATCTTGCTAACCGAAAACATAAAAAAATGTCTTAAAATATACATGTCTATATATTCGTCTAATCCCATTATTGTTGAAAATGTCGCAAAATATTTTTCGTTTATTTCAAAGAAATAAACTATGTAACTAGCATTAGGAGACAGATATCCCCGACTGGATTTGCTTAATCTAAATTGGTTGTATTTAATCTACGACCTTCTATGTCCAAATTTTTCTGAGACAAATACAAACAAAATATTATGACTAAGCATCTCAACTTCAGTCACTTTCCCATCACCGTGACGTGTCTTTCTTCTGGCTTTTCTATCAAGATCTACAATATCTATAATATTCTACTGAGCTCTCCTCCTTGAATATAAGCGTATTACTAGATTTGCAAATAATTGTCATCGTTTTACTGTTGAAATAGAGATGTAAGCGGAAGTTCTAATAGATTCTTTTCTCACACTTCCCACATCTCTTCCGTCTTTTTTATCTTCTGCCATTTACAATCTTCAAAAATTTTAATACAACGTCAATCGCCATCTTCTGTCTCATTCTCTTTAATTCTCAGTAACCCTTTGCATCTTAGTGGAATTATTGCCATCTTCTGTCTTCCTGAAATCTGTTCTTTTATTTTCCTTTCTCCTCACGAAACATTTCTCATTCTCTTTAATTCTCAGTAACCCTTTGCATCTTAGTGGAATTATTGCCATCTTCTGTCTTCCTGAAATCTGTTCTTTTATTTTCCTTTCTCCTCACGAAACATTTCTCATTCTCTTTAATTCTCAGTAACCCTTTGCATCTTAGTGGCATTGTCACCTTGCTTGTGACGACATAGGACATCATTCAATATTTAAATTCTTGCGAAAAGTACACAAAAAAAATAATGCAATTTATTCAGCGAAAATGTACACATTCCAAAATAGTGATCTTCTGTTTACTCACCTCATTTAGCTACTCTCTAAATTGTGCCACGATCTAATGTCACTGAATTCGCACTAAATGTCTTCCTTTCACCTTTCTTTACCAATGCAAGTTTCAGAGGTTTAAGATATGGCTCTGTACTGACCATTAGTTAATATATTACAAGAAAATTGAAACAAAACTGTCCGAATTTCTGGGATAAGGAGTTATTATTACTTACATTATTTATATTCTGAATATTGTCGTCATCATTGTTTTTATCTGTTGTTGTCGTTATGCTCTCCGGCCTTAATCAGGTGTATATTCATTAACTTACAGTGAATTCTGAACTGAACCCTTTATTTAGAGATTTTTTTTTTATTTTCTAGATACAGAAGGTAAAAAGACATCCAGAAAATTGCCAGAGTATGTCTTCCTTACGCCAAGGGTGAACGGATAAGTTTCAGTATCTGTCTATATTTCTGAGATGAGGTATTATGTCCACTATTTACATTATTCTGACTATTGTCTTTATCTTTGTCACCATATTTATTACAACGTTTCTACCTTTCAGTATCTGTCTATATTTCTGAGATGAGGTATTATGTACACTATTTACATTATTCGGACTACTGTCCTCATCTTTATCGCCATATTTATTACAACGTTTCTACCTTTCAGTATCTGTCTATATTTCTGAGATGAGGTATTATGTACATTATTTACATTATTCGGACTACTGTCCTCATCTTTATCGCCATATTTATTACAACGTTTCGGCCTTTCAGTATCTGTCTATATTTCTGAGATGAGGTATTATGTACATTATTTACATTATTCGGACTACTGTCCTCATCTTTGTCGCCATATTTATTACAACGTTTCGACCTTTCAGTATCCGTTTATATTTCTGAGATGAGGTATTATGTACATTATTTACATTATTCGGACTATTGTCCTCATCTTTGTCGCCATATTTATTACAACGTTTCGGCCTTTCAGTATCTGTCTATATTTCTGAGATGAGGTATTATGTACACTATTTACATTATTCGGACTACTGTCCTCATCTTTATCGCCATATTTATTACAACGTTTCGGCCTTTCAGGATCTGTCTATATTTCTGAGATGAGGTATTATGTACACTATTTACATTATTCGGACTATTGCCCTCATCTTTATCGCCATATTTATTACAACGTTTCGGCCTTTCAGTATCTGTCTATATTTCTGAGATGAGGTATTATGTACACTATTTACATTATTCGGACTACTGTCCTCATCTTTATCGCCATATTTATTACAACGTTTCGGCCTTTCAGGATCTGTCTATATTTCTGAGATGAGGTATTATGTACACTATTTACATTATTCGGACTATTGCCCTCATCTTTATCGCCATATTTATTACAACGTTTCGGCCTTTCAGTATCTGTCTATATTTCTGAGATGAGGTATTATGTACACTATTTACATTATTCGGACTATTGCCCTCATCTTTATTGCCATATTTATTACAACGTTTCGGCCTTTCAGTATCTGTCTATATTTCTGAGATGAGGTATTATGTACACTATTTACATTATTCGGACTATTGTCCTCATCTTTATCGCCATATTTATTACAACGTTTCGGCCTTTCAGTATCTGTCTATATTTCTGAGATGAGGTATTATGTACACTATTTACATTATTCGGACTATTGTCCTCATCTTTATCGCCATATTTATTACAACGTTTCGGCTTTTCAGTATCTGTCTATATTTCTGAGATGAGGTATTATGTACACTATTTACATTATTCGGACTATTGTCCTCATCTTTATCGCCATATTTATTACAACGTTTCGGCCTTTCAGTATCTGTCTATATTTCTGAGATGAGGTATTATGTACACTATTTACATTATTCGGACTATTGTCCTCATCTTTATCGCCATATTCAAAAGCAGTTTCACTCCACGGATAAATCCCTGCCGAGTAAAACTTAACGCACGGGGAAAACATGACCAAGAACTGCGTGTACACGATCACTTGCGGTTGTGGCAGTGAATATAAAAGATGAAACAAGTAAAGCTGGGTGAATATCGAAAAACCGTAGTGAGGGGTGAGACAATAAAGTCAGTCATGGTTGATAATGTATGGAGAGAGAGAGAGGGGTAGTCAACAGTCCCTATGAAAAGAAGGGAAAATAAAGAGAGAACAATGGAGAGTTAGACGTCTGAAAGAATTATCATATGCCAGGCTATTAAGACATATTTAGTACGCCTAGCATAGAAATAAATACAATATGGAAGCCGCTAATAACAAGAAAAGACAAATGAGAGCAAGTCTTCAAAATATGGTGGGCAGCATTCATCTGCAGGCATGTTAGGTTTAAGGTTCCATGTTCACTACTGCTACCGGACAATGGCCTAGTGTATTAAAACATTTGTTCAAGAATTTCTTATCATAGTGATTATGAGTTCAATCATAAGGTTGGGCAGTGTGTACTTGGACTCAGTGGAAGTGGGAGAGTAATGAAAAAAATAAGAACTAGATATGAGAGGAAAACAGTCTGTCCCCAGTTCAGATTACAAGGGAAGGCTGGAACGTTGCGGAAGGCCGGGACGTTCTATGTTGAGATAAAAAGATCGAGACAATAATCCGAATATAAATAGTGTAAAAACTTGAAAAACGCTACTGATAACTCCTTTACAGGATTAATAGAAATATTATTCGTAAATAAATAAGAGAACCCTAGCATTTAATTAGCCAAACTTTAACGACACTTAAAATTTGAAGTTAGCTTTACTCGCATTTCTGCTAATCCCTAATCAGCAGGAGTCTACTATTAGATATTTTTAACTAGATGCTTACCATTTAAAAATGATTTGTAGTAAAATGTACTCATTGACTTATGAAAGAGAAAAAATGTTTAGTATTTTTAATCTGTGAAACAACGATACATATATTTTGTAAAAAACAAATTTCTCTATAAATATATGTAATAGGAATATATTTTTGACATTATTTCACACCTGTCAACATTTAACTCAGTAAATATTTTATATTACGATTTTGAACATACAACCAGATACCTCGAGCAGTTTTTCACCGGTTGATTAGCTTCTATCCCAAGCAGGTCCCGAATTATGTTCAACGAAGAAACTGGATGCGAGATAACGCATGAGGAAAATGTTTCGATAAGGGGCTATCTTTGGTGCTACTTCTGTCTTCTCTCAAGTCAGACTAATGAACAAGATCTTTCCATAACCTAACAAGAACTCCGTCTTCCTCCGACTCTACATTTCTTCTTACTCTAAAATGTGGCATGATTATATAAGCTCAAAATTCATTACCTTCCAGACAAGTGGCACTTGATCCCGAAAGTTTTTAGTTATTTAGTAATAAATTCTATTTCCTTTTCATATCTTATGGGTAGCGTCTGGTTGTTCTGAAACTCTCACATCTCGATTATATAGGTGACTCAATCGGTTCCATAAAACCGCCAGTTTCTCCTGGCCTAAATAAAATGATGTACAGTCCACTTGACTACATTGGTGTCCCCCCCCCAATCAAGCAGGGACTTATCGTGCCACAAATCTCTTATTATTTTCCTTCAGATATTGAAAAATACAAAAAATGAATATTATAAAGTTGAGTACAAATGCATATGCTCATACTGTTAGGTTACAAAGTAGTCTGTAAATTGTTTTATTGTTCAAGTTACGGCCTTTAACTGTATTTTGCACTAACATAAATCTTTTTACGATGTGCTGTTTTCTCTGCGACATAATAACAAACCCATAAACAAAAATTAAATGAAAATATTCAACTGAATGCTTTGAAAGCAAAAAACTGGTTCATTATACATGAAAAAAAGAATCAGCTTTCCATAACTGATAGACTTCAGATCGAAATGTGAATTTTAATTTGACGCGTACAACCCCTGGATTGATACTTCGAACTGGATCATCAAAATCCCTACAATGATAATTCTTCGCACGCACACTAGAGTGCAATGTTTCCTACTGTCCAGTTTAAAGTGTAATGCGAGTACACGCCTTTATGAACTAGGGGCAGATATTGACTGGATGAACGGTTCCCTAGGGTTTGAGTACATTATATTAAATGACTTACTTACTGGCAAGATGTAAATACTGATGCTATTTTTGTGACTGTTAATGGAATGTTCTGCTTAAATATTTCTGTTATGGGGTAGCATCTGACTGAAAGTAGTCGTTAAGCTTCATTATCTATTTTCATCTGATAATGTCACATATAAACTGGAAATTTATTTTTCATTCCCAAGGTGACTTGAACAATTTTTGGTCTTAATTCCAAGTATACGTATGATTTTTAATTTAACTACAACCTTGTGCCATATTCACTTCGAATTGGTTTAGGTTAAATTGGGTATCTGCAAGTAGATATTTTTAGGAAATACATTCAAAATTCCCAAAGTCAATTTCGTGTAATGTTAGAGAAACCTTACAAGTGTCTTTGCTTCAGCAATCAGTCAATCGTAGTGCGTCGTTTACAAGATTGAGTTTCATATATACTCGCGAGTAGATAGAGTCCACGTTTGGAGAAAGCTCTAAAGCCACACACTTGGAATTGAATAAAATGAAATGTGACGTATGAAAGATTTGGGTCTCGTATTTTTATTGGAGTTACACAACGGTAATATAATAGTAAAACAAAATATCCGAGAGACAATGATTAAAATGACGCCACAAACAAGGAAAATGTATTTTACATGAACTTCCGGAAGACGTCCAGCGTTTACACATTTGTTTTTCATTCTGTTCGGTAAAAAAAAAAAAATGCCATTTATAACAAGTTAGCCATTGACAATAAACAAATAAAATCAATGACAATAATTTAAAAGGAAGAAAATCATGAGGAGAACACAAGCTTCATCACATCTCAACCGAAATAGAATTTATTATGTTTAGTTGGATTTTATTTTCATTTTTTATTACTGAAATCTGGATAAAGTTTTAAGACACAATCTTACAATAACCCAGTGATTCGCTTGGAACATTCAACTTTCGAATCTATATTAATTCAATTTCTGTTTGTTCTTACGTCTGTTATATTAGGTTGGTGCAAAAATAATGTCTGTTTTTGACGTACTTTTTAACGTCAAAAACCGACATTATTTTTGCACCAACCTAACAGCAACAAAGAAAATAAATAAGGGGAGACTACTCTGTACTTAACCTAATTTCATCGACGTTAATCCCGGTAAGCAAACAAAATCAGTAAAAGCTTTTAAGCTTTTACTGATTTTGTTCGTTTATCGGTTCTAATATTTGGGGCATATTATGCCCTTTAAAAGCGTAATTTAAAAGCCAAAAATAAAATTATTTATGCAAGTTGTAAAGAAGGTTTTCTGAATGCTCAAAAGAATTAAAAATAGTTTATGAAAATTTACAATACGCCACGGTGTCGTAGACCAGCGATATTGATAGGTATAAAAGCAAGTCATTACCTCACAATAATCAAAGTATTCAAACCAAACGATGAAAATCAGTTCTATCAACATAGCTATGTTAGTCGCTTTGATGTGTAACTTACTCATAATTATGTGAAAAAATTACTGGATCGAATTTCCGTTTCAAACAAATTGTGACGAGCAATGAAAAGTGAATACTTTCAGTGTTGTGGGACACAATATATGGGGTATATGAAATAAACTATGACAAAAGCCCCTTGAATCATTTTTTGCTGAGAAAGTTCAAATGTTCTGACAGAATTACGATGGTACCTGACAGATGACAGTCCAGACCAGGCGGGAGCTACCCAGTCCTTATTTTCCAGTCTTGATAGACCTCAAAAGCGTCTCCGAGTCCTTGTTGGAGAAAAATTATTTTCCACCCTCCAACCCCCCTCTGTCTCTCTCTCTCTCTCTCTCTCTCTCTCTCTCTCTCTCTCTCAGACCCACACACACACACACTCACACACACTCACACACAAAGGTGAGATGTAGCGAAAGTCTCACTGCTCTATCGCTATTTCCAGGGAAATTGCTCAAACTACATTCTTTGGTTCCGCCATGTTTAACCTTTACGGCTAGGACCCGCCATTCCACTTACATAGTTGTAAATCACCCACATTCCCTCCGTATTCCATCGGCAAGAAGTAAGTTCCACTCAAATAGCTTCTTACCGCAAGCCACTGCTTTCAAGAGGATGTTTCCCTGATCACTACAATCTTAATCTGTTCAATATAAATATTGAATAATATTAATATAAATTGATATAATATGAATAATATAATATTAATATAAACTATTCCTCAATGTAACCCTCTACCACAAGAGGCTCTCGAGCCTTGTACAGGGTGAAACTTACTGTAAACAAAATGGAAGCCAGAAGATGGAGATTGACCTTGTATATGGTAAAAGAGAAAGATAACGAAAGATAGGCGGGAAATGTGAGGTGAATCTTACTGTAAACAAAACAATGACGATAACACAGAGTTTTGGAAATTTTAATTTCACTTAATAAACAGAACAAACGTCTTATATCCTCAAATATATCCAATGTGAATTTGACATTGTATTTTATTTAAAACATGGATCAAATATACTTCAGAATGAATTTCGTTCCTGAATTTTTAAGAATATAAATTTCTTGGCCAAAACATCGATGTTTGCAGTGAAAAGAAAAAAAAAACACAAGAACAAAAGGGATAATTTCTAATACACTCTTTGCCAAAGAAGACAAGAATCCTTGAATGTAAATGAAAATGTAAATACTAAATTGTGAAAATAGAAATTATCTCTTCCTTTTTTGTTATATTCTGACTGGAGGCTTCAAACTTGATCGGTTGGCTGTGCTGAAAGAAACGCCCACAGTCCTATCTTATCAAGACTGGGTTGCAAGTAGCATACATGGAGACGATATTCTCAACACCCATCCCATCCAGCAGTGGTCACGCCTAAAACCTTAGTTATAAAAATGAACCAACCAAGCCATTCCCTAAACAATTCGGCCTACATTCGCTGATGGGACTGTTTAATTGGAAAATAGATTGATTTTTTCCTGATTCTGGTACGAAGTTAGAAGGGAACGGATCAATATGAGATTTTCGCATTTGTGGAAGAAGGAAAGTATTTGAAGCCGGAGAATGCGTTTGGCTTGAAGTTGGAGAATGAGTTCAACAGTTATTTTTTTTCTTGCACCCCCGGCCCTGATTCAATCAGTTTTTATTGCTTCGTTCTGAGGCGTTTCATCTACTTTCCCTTATTGAAAATTTCAATGTGCATTCATATGCACGTGTGTGGAAAGCAAATTTTATACACACACACACATATATATATATATATATATATATATATATATATATATATATAAAGAGCTGAGGCCCTATACTCTACACTGAAGTCTACAAGACTTGAGTGAGTGATATATATATATATATATATATATATATATATATATATATATATATATATTAAAAATGAATATACATTTCTTCCTCACAGTTCGATGCAATTCTATTTCGTGCACGTAGCAATAGCCACGCACTAATTTATATATATATATATACAAATATATATATATATATTAATATATATATATATATATATATATATATATATACATATATATATATATATATTTATATATATATATATATATATATATATACATATATATATATATATATATATATATATATATATATATATATATATATATATATAGAGAGAGAGAGAGAGAGAGAGAGAGAGAGAGATAGATAGCATATCTTAATTCAAATTTAATTCATTAAATAATATCGACATATTGTGTCTATTTTTTAACTATTTTTTTATGATTTCCAGTTCTCTACTCAGTTTCTTAGTATTGAGATGAAATTCATCAAAGAAGGCACCGGAGTCTTTTCTAAACTAAGTACTTTTGATCTTTGCTTACCTCTGAAGATGATTTTTGAAAAGATCGAAAGTACTTGAGTTAGTAAAAACTACGGCACCTTCCGTGATAGATTTCATCTTAACATCAAGAAACTGAATACAGAACTGTAAAGGATCAGTATAAAAATATATACGCACACTATGACTATATTATTCCATGAGATATGCGCGCACACACACAGACATATATGTATGAATGTATTCATGTATGTATGTATATGTATGTGTGTGTATATACAGAGTGATTAATAGGATATTCTGTAATCTAATAAATGGCCCAGTTCTCATTCAAATGATCTCGAAGTTTAGCATGTCCGTGTCTCAAAATTCTGTTTAAATGTTTTATCTATTTTTCTTTTTAGATATAGAAATACCATTCACTGCAAAAGAAAAAGTGTTTTGTGTGTTAGAGAATACTTTAACACAGTTGAATGAGACTCTGCTATGTTTTTTCCTGATGTTTAATCATTTTTATTATTAATTAAATTGTGCCAATAGAAGATCTGCTAAGATATTTATGAACAAAAGTGATGGGAATATGAAGAAAAAGATAATAAAATAAATGAAATCGGCTTGAGAATATACCCAAAATATATATTAAAAGAAAACTAAATTTAAAATTCTCAGCATCCCACTTCTTCGTGCGCATGCGCAGTCGCATTAATGTAACCATCACTTTCGTCTGAAGTCGTAAAGGACGAATCGCGTCACATAAAAACTTTTTCCACTTCGTCAGTTTTTTCCCCGAAAATTGTTCTTGATATATAAAGATTTATATATCGTTATATATATCGTTTTCCCATATATATATATATATATATATATATATATATATATATATATATATATAAATATAAATAATTAAGTTATAAGGAACTTGGTAAACCGAATTGGTAAATCCAAAGAGGATGAAATCCTCAGAGCTCAATGTTAGGACAGAGCTAATATGTAATGAAAAACAAACCACTTTAAGGTACTATTACGATAATTTATTTCACCTAAATCCTTTTTTAAGGATTCAGGATCATCAGGTAAAACTTCCAACAACGAATTGAGAAAAAAAAAAAAAAATATATATATATATATATATATATATATATATATACACAAGTAAATGCTCTGACTTTTAATTAAACAGTATTAATTACATTTTCCGGCCTGAATTTTCGAGAAACTTTGTAGAAAAAATGTCTTCTCCGACGGTGATATACCACTCAGCTACATGGAACAAATAATTAATATATTTTTTGACTTAATCCATTTCATAATATGTTTCAATGTGAACTTTGGTCTATGGTACCTAGATTTTATGAATTCAATTACACTACTCGATTGGCGGGAAGGTCTCAACATTTTACGGTTTAAATGACTAATATGACTGTAACCGTAAGTTCTATGCTAACAGTTTCTTTTCTCGTACTTCTCGTTTGTGGAACTCTTTTCCGGTTTTTGACTTTCAAGTCGATTTTGATCTTCAAATATTTCACTATTTTGTCAATAGTTATTGACTGGCTTCATGATTCCTTCATTGACACGTCCATTTCCCAAGGATATTTGTGCATAAATGAACATAACGAACCCAATTAGAATTGAAACTCTTCTCTCCGATTAACAATTCCCAGCCATTATCCATTACACCACCTGCACATCCAAGCTTACAGCATGTGGTATTCTAAAGCGGTCACCCAACTAGGTACTGACCAGGTTCGACGTTGATTATAAGCAGTTTCATCAAATATCAAACTGACCGAAGTATGGTATGGTCGTAGAGTCTCTGCCCAGCTGAGTAAGCGACCAGTTTCCTCCACCTACCTGTGTTGGGATCTAATGTCCAAGTATCTCTAAATTACCCCCCCCCCCGCCCGGTCTACTCGGTGGCGGTATCAGTTCGTTTTTTCCTCTATCTGCCTCTTCTTTTACTTTATAATATGGTACCTTAAAAGGATGGTAGTAGAAAAAGTCAAAGCTCTGTTAATGTGTCCGTACCATTTCAACTTTCTCTTTTTGAAACGGATGCCTTTCTTCTTTGATTGCATCTCGCATGAAGCCGATTCTGCGTAGGAGAAGAGCCAAGGATGGTTCTGAAGCCTTTCATTTCTATTCATTGATTCTTTCATGTAATTCTGCTCTTCCTAGGTTCGTAGACGTACCTAAAGATTGAGAAGACTAATGTCTGACCTTTGAGTTCAGGCAGATTTTAGCCATGCAACAGTTGCCATACTTTCTGCTGGTCTTCAAATGATTTCTATTCTAGAACACGCTTCGTTGATAATCGCGCCAAGATATTTTAATTGACCCACTACTTTAAATTCATTACCACCGACTTTTGCTCGAAAATCTCTTCTCATTGTTCGTGATTGGGGTATTTTTTTTTTCGGTATTTGTATTGCTGATTTTTAAAAGATTCTTCTAAAATCTACGCAGATTTAATGTTTTTCTATCAATGAATACTTATTTATCTACTGATATATCTATTGTTATTATTTATCTATCTAGTTTCAGTTCTGTCTTCATTTACATATATATCTATTTCCAAAGAATTAACGGATTTATTTTTAATCCGACATGATTTCTCGAATGTGAATAAAAATGTCGGATTAAAAATGAATCCATGGCTTCTTTAGAAATTGCTTTGTTTACCTTTCGGATACGAAACTGTATAGATGTTGGCTTGCGAGAAAAATAATCTGAGTAAAGAGAATTTGCTTTCCTTAAATAAAAAAAAAAAGCTTTGAAAAATAAAAACAGCTTTGCTTAATATGAAGTCCTTCGTGGCTGAATGGTAAAGCATGCCGAATAAAATGGTAGTTTCACGTACAAAGCGGAACTCAGGTTCTATATCTATACATACCTTGATTTGTTTTATGTACTATCGCCCTTTCCCTGTCGTTCATTTATTGTACAGTGTTCTGTTACAACAGTACATAAACTGTATTGTTTTATTTCCCCCTTTGTCCCTTTTTTTACTTTAGATACTTTTTAGATTGGTCACCGGTTAGCTCTTAGTATATCACGGGGAACACCCTCACAATAAAAGTATGACCGGCCCGTTTAGGATCAAAGTGTAGTATCTGTGCTATGTGAGCATCCGGGCTGGCTTCTGTCGAACTCTCTAATGCAGAGAGGAACTCGGAGGAAGCTTTGCCGAAGGGCAAGGTTTCCTTCGGGGAGGTAGACAGGACCTGAACCCGTCTAGGCGGTTTCAAAGGTCATATTTTTGGCCGAGCCTACGGGTTCGCGGGCTACCCACATTAAACCGACCTTGTGCCACATTTAATCCTCGTGGGTGGATTAATAAATACCAAGCTGCCCGGCCTGTTTAGGATCAAAGTGTAGTATCTGTGCTTTGTGAGCATCCGGGCTGGTTTCTGTCGAACTCTCTAATGCAGAGAGGAACTCGGAGGAAGCTTTGCCGAAGGGCAAGGTTTCCTTCGGGGAGGTAGACAGGACCTGAACCCGTCTAGGCGGGTTCAAAGGTCATATTTTTGGCCGAGCCTACGGGCTCGCGGGCTACCCACATTAAACCGGCCTTGTGCCACATTCGATCCTCGTGGGTGGATTGATAAATACTCAAGTATGACATAGAGTAAGTGGTCGTTAGTTTTATCCTTCTGATCTCACCCCACCCCAAAATTAACCATCATACGTTTGTAGCTATTGGTAACTTTCTCTTTACATTTGTCGATTTTATTAACTTGTTATTTCAACATTTGTTTATAGGAGCCAAATTTGATACGTTTGTATCTCTCCGCGTTGAACCCTTTCAACACATGCTCACTGTCCATATACACTGTTGCAAAATGTAACCATCTTCTAACTTCTTTACCCGCGAACAATATTGTAATGTATTTCTATAGCAAACTTTATTCATGTAAACAAATTATTCGCTATCTTCTTTAATCCATTCATTAAACAAATGGTCTTAGTTTTATGTTTAAACCTCCGGCTGCCTTTATTTCTGGTTACCTTTGTTTGATTCTATTATCAGACTAACTAGTCTTATCTATATGTATTTATTTCTTTTTCTAGTTTGACCCTTTATTAATTAATAAACCTGCCGATGTACGAGACTTTGTCTTCTTCAGAGTTTTAATTGCCTTAAGGCGTTTATCTGGCTGTAGTCGGGATTACGGACCCGTACTCTCGGGGACAGAACAACTCGTTATCCGCCATCTTAAATGGTCAGATCGAGCAAGATGTGCTTATAGATGAATAAACGGAAATGGTTTTAATCAATAACAAAATTGAAATAAAACACATCTTGAGCAGATCAATGAATATTTTTAAGTGTTCCTGGGTAACTAACGCCCTACGATATAAATGCAGTAGGAACGTTGGACTAATCGCATTGCATTAGTGAACTAAAAAGAATAATCCAATGAAATCTGCCCCATTATTTACGTTTATATTCGGACTGTTATCCTTATCTTTCTTGTCATATTCACTGAATATGGCAATAAAGATGAGGTTAACAGTCAACATTGTAAATAATTACAATAGTTCATCTCAGAAATACAGACAGGAATCTGTCCCACTTTTCCTGTTTTCCGGGAGCAATTCATTTAAAATAACTACTAAGGTTGAAAGCGATTAATATATATGAGCGGTAGGGTGCTGCCAAGTCTCTCCCAAAATGACCAACCTTTTAATATAAACGAAATATAACCTACTTAGAGTAATGACGACATAGTCCTTTCAAAGTAGTCCCATTGGGACTTCACACACTTATACCTATATCTTTTACGCTTTTCACAATAGTCTGCAAAGTTCTCTTTCAGGATCACAATTGGCTTTACTGATTTATGTTTTATGTAATCTCGTCTATGGCAGGAAATCTTATTCAACAGCGATCTTATTTTGATGGAAAACCAGAAGTGGCAGGAAGACAAAATCGAACTGTAGACAAGTTGCATTGTTCTGCTTAAGCACCCGTATTATGCATTGGTTGTGAACCTGTGTGAAGCATTAATTTGTTGAGGGACCTGTGTGAAATAGTCGTTTGCTGAGGGACTTATGTGAAGCAATTATTTGCCGAGGGACTTGGGTTATGCATTAGTTGTCTGAGAGACTTGTTTGAAGCAGTATTTTGTTGAGAGACCTGTGTGAAGCATTGATTTGCTGAGGGTCCTGTGTGAAGCAATGTTTTACCGAGATACCTGTGTAATACAGTTTTTTTGCGAAAAGAAAAAATACACAAGGCATGTAGAACGTATACTTGAGACATTCAAAATGGCCGAATACTTACCAGGGTGATTTGTGGAATTACCAGATCTTTTTTTCCCATCCTCCTACTTTCATTTGACGATTTCCGATGCTTTCAACCATCATGCATTCGATATTTCATGTACCCAAAAAGAAGAACCAGTCAACATCATTGGATGCAGTCACATTGCAGATTTTTCTCCTAGTTGGATACATTAACTTGCCTAAGGAGTTCAACACTCCTAGTAAGCTTACCGTGTGTGCCTGGATACCAAACCCAGTTATTACATACGGACAGACTCTAATACAAAGCTCATTATACGCCTACAGTATAAAAACATCCGAAAACACTCTGTTTACATTATTCGGACTATTGTCCTCATCTTTGTTGCCATATTTATCACAGTCTTCAAAAGCTAGACGACACTTCGCAGATACCTCTCTTGGGTAAGACCCCCCCCCATAGAGGAGAACATGATTAAAGACTGTGTGTACGCTATCCCGTGCAGCTGCGGAAAGAAATATAAAGGGAAGACAGGCCGCCCCCTTAAGGTAAGATTTCAAGAAAACCAGAAAGCTGTAACACGAGGGGAAGTGGAAACATCAGGCGTGGCTGACCACATATGGAGAGAAGAGGGAGATCACCGCCGTCTGTGGGATCAGGTTGAGATCATAGACAAGGAACACCATTGGAAAATTCGTAAACTTAAGGAATCAGCACATATGCTAGGCCACAAAAATCTCCTGAGCCGACCAAGCATAGAAATGAATACAATATGGGAATCAGTAATAAGGAGTGCCAGAGAAAAGCAATAATAACAACGAAAATTGCAAAAAAAAAAAAAAATGCAATGATAACAGCAAAAAATGCAATATGAGCACTGGTAAAAAATGATTACTGAAAACATTAAGTTTATAAGTCCCAGAAATTAATCCTTAAGGACACGTGGCACAGAGGATAAAGGTGTTGGTTAGATCCAGTGACAGGAGTTGTGAGTTCAATATCTGGTTAAGGCAGTGGAGAACTTGGAGAGGTGAATTAACAGGAGATAACTGATAACTGACATCCATTAGACATGGCATGTGGAACTAGAACAGTCTACCCCAGCCAGCGAAATAAAGGGTTTAGTTAGACATTCCAACCACCTGAAGAAGGTCGGAACGTACAACGGCTGAAACGATGTGATAAATATGGCAACAAAGATGAGGACAATAGTCCGAATAATGTAAATAGTGTACATAATACCTCATCTCAGAAATACAAACATCTGAAAACACATTATATTTAAGTAGAACATTTCAAAATACAAGAAAAATTAACTCGTAATAATTCAAGTACGAGAGATGCCTCTTTACAAAAGCCTGAATAATGAACAATAATTTTGGGCGAATAGATTCTAGTTGAAATTGAGAACTGTTCAGTCATTCCTACTGGTGTGTGTGTGTGTGTGTGTGTGTACTGAAAAGTTCTCGGCGCATTCCATTTCCCCAAATTTGATTAAATGACCAAACATCAGATTGCAGGCGGGCAGTTGGGGTGGATTCTGTGCTGAAAGAACCCCCCACCCCCTCGTACATAAGTAAAGATATAGCAACATCGACCAAACTTCACAATTATAATTAAATGTGCATTTCTATTTATCTATCTATTTTCCCTCCCTATATATTCTCTCGTTCTCTCTCCACACACACACACACGCATATATATATATATATATATATATATATATATATATATATATATATATATATATATATATATATAAGGAAATTATAGCAAATGTCTTCCACTTACCCTACTGAAAATATGATGCAAAAAATATTTTCGAAAAAATAAATATTGCCTTTTATGTTCGTTTTTTTTCTTTCATGTTTGAAAGCATGGCTTTGCTCTGAGACCATTTGAAGAATTTTCTCCAAATCAATGTGTTGGCATCAATAACGTCAGAAATTTGTACTTCAAAGGTTAAGTTTCTTTGAATTTTTTCCCACTGATATGAGAATTGATTTCCTCGATTTGAGTATGCGAAGCTTACCGTTAAGTATTAGCATCTCTTAAGTCAAAGACATGTCAATCACTTCACTGAATGCATGTCTCTGCAGTTCGCCATCTTTTAGTGACACAGAATTAGCTTAGCTACTAAAGATTTTGGCATTTGTTAAGTACATCTTACTATCACTTTCTTCTTTTCACTGAAGTTAAGAAACGTCGAGCCTGGGCAGTACTTAAAGGGGTGACCGTTTGGTAATACCAGATATGCTGATGGTGTAATGAATAACAAGTCGGAGTGACGAGTAAATTGATGGATTGATTAATTTGATTTTAAGGGATTATCAACATTTTGTGATTAATTTAAAAAGAAGTAAATTGATGCATTCATTTGTTTTTTTACGGTTTATCAACCTTTTGCAGGTTATTTAACAGCAGTAAATATTTCTGACTTTAATTTTATAATGATTTAGTGACACAAGTCAATAAATAATTAACCGATAGCTGGAGGGATAAGAGGTGGATTCATAGCTTTCCCAAGAGTATTTTAGCCCAAGTGAATATAACGAACCTAACTGGAATTGAAACTCGGCTCTCCGATTTACAGTTCCGATCCGTTATTCATTAGACCACCCGAACATCGAAGCTCACATTATCTGGTATTCCCAAGTAAATTTGCTGATTATGCTTTTCTATAATAAAAACATTACCAGTGCAAATCTATAAATTTATTAATAAAAGAGTTAAATTATATATAATGGTCTATTAAATCAGTAAGAATAATGTTTTATGAATTTTGTTCACTAACAATTCTTTCCTTTTAATTTTCAATGCATTCCCATAATAAAATCCATATCAATACATTTACAGTATACATATAATAGCCCTATTCTATCAGTAATGCTTGCATCCATTACTGACCACTGACAATCTCTTTCTTCTTAATTTTCAATGTATTATTATAGTAAAATCATTAGCCATGCATTTACATTGTACATATAATAACCCTATTCTATTAGTAGTATTTGTATTAATTCTTGACCAGTGACAATCCTTTTCTTCTTGATTTCAAGTTCATTCTTATAGGAAAATAACTAACATTACATTTACATTATCTAGCTTTTGCGTCATCTTTAACGAGGGATCCGTATATATGTGTTCCGCTTGAGGCCTAGGACTTTAGTTCCAATAGACGCTCTAAGCAATATTATTCATTTAGAGGAAACAGCTCATCGCAACTGGAAAAATGTCAGGGTCTCCTCGTCGATGAGAGAACGTTACTAGCTTCTGTTTGTGGTATTAAACGTTACAAGCCATATATATATATATATATATATATATATATATATATATATATATATATATATATATAATTATTTATTTAAAAAAAATATTTATAACATAAATATGTTATAAAATCACTACAGAAATAGCCATTTTGTTTCAACACCCTCGGTGTATTATCAAGTGATGATGTTGAATGTAAAATAAATGGTTTTAAAAGTTTCAAATTAATTAACAATCCTTCGCAAGGGGAAAACGTTGTTACAAAGGCTAGATGGACCAATCAAAACACTAGTATAGGAAAATTCAAAAAGCTTGACAACGAAGTCATGTTATAATATCTATTCAGATGTTTAAAATATGGGTAGTATTAAAAAAGAATTTATTCCAACCAATAATTACTAAATTATATGATAAAATTTAATATTAAAATTTAAAACTGCTAATTACAAAATCAAAATTTAAAATTTATTCGCTATTAAGTTTACAACTATAAAATTACTGAGGAGAAAAGAAGAAATATATATGTTATTCAATTTATTTCTTCATTGAAGTTACTTTAGCTATATTTAATATCCGGTCTTTTTACAATGTATACATTTTAATCCTAAGAGTGTGTGAATGGGGTCCTAAACTCACGCGTAAAACAAACGCAGTCAGATTCTAATATATAAGCACCATGACATATTTATATATATATATATACACACAAAAAGAGACAAGACAGAGAACATCTTCACGGTCTGTCATGAAAAAAAAGGGGGGGATGGGGGAAGTGGGAGAAGGGAAACCAACACACACGTACATACATACACAAGTAAAAGTGAATGCACTTTCCATACACATAGATACCTATAAATACATGCACACACATCCACAGACATTGACCCAGACAATCGGATACCACAACCAATAAATATTTAAGACGAAAAGTTTCATTACACGAATGCTAACAACCTATTGAAATATAACTTAAGCGAGTAAATATACAAAGATAAAAATGATTAAAAATAATATTATTTAATATATTAAAATAGTGTATGTAAATATAAAATCGGACATCAAAGTCAACACCCATCGGTAACTACGATGTCCACCTCATATATATATATATATATATACACATACACACACATATATACACACACACACACACACACATATATATATATATATATATATATATATATATATATACATATACATACATACACATACATAAATATACATACATACATACACACCGAAATGCCTACACATACATACATAAACATATACATACGTATATATCTCCATGATATTAAGTAGACATACACATACATACATATATATATACACATATATACCCACAAATATACACACATATATGTGTACACATACTCACATATAAATACATATATACACACAAACAGGGAAAGTTAGCCATGGCTGTCACCCATTATATCTGGCCAGCTAACTCCCCAGACTGCAACCCCCTTGATTATTATGTATGGGGCGCAGCTGAGCGAGAACCAAACAGTACGACTTGTAACACGAAAGATGAACTGAAGGCAAGGATTATGGCATCATTCCCCAACTTATACAAGGAGACCGTCCAGAAGAGTTACAGGAGATTCCAACGGTGTCTGAAGTCTGTGGCGGAAACCAATGGCGATGTTATTGAATAAATTTATTATTTAGTATTTCAAGATATTTTTGAGTAATTTTGGTAAACATATCAGATAAAATGAGATGTCAGTGTTATTTTTTCATAATTTAGCCGACAATATATCCATTCAACCATATATATATATATATATATATAAATAACAAAAACAAAAGACGCCCCCATTTTAGTGAACAGCTAAATGTATCGTCAATATTTTGATTGGGACAGAGCAAGCAATTTTGGACGCTTCCGTTGGTTGTTATTTTATTTATTTATTTATTTATTATTTATTTTTTTTTTATCTTATTTAATTTTTTTTTTTTTTTTTTTAAAGTGCAGAAAGTATAAATTCTGTCATGAGTACTAGCACAATCCTTTTACACGGTGGCGACCTGTTGAATAAGATAACAGGTCGGGGGTGGCTGTCGGAGCTGATATGATGAATAAGAACCCCGAAATCAGCGAGGAAGACGGCTTTCATCACTGAGGACCACCTTCAAGCATTCAAATGTATTTTGTGATATATATTGTGTATTTAGGCAGCAACCCCCGTTTTATAAAATTTTTATGAAAGACGACTGAAATTTTAAAATTTAAAATTTTATTCAGTTTATATTGCAATCGTACAAGTATTTTCTTTTCTGGACATAAATTATTTAAAAACTGTCCAGATGTTCTATATATCTAAGCGCTTTCGGTTATTCCATTATTAAGGATGGAAGCTAGTACTCAATAATATCGACTATGAACACGGACACAAACCGTGTTCTGGATATAAATTAAAAAATCCCTCAGATACATATATATATATAAATCTACATATTCAATTAAAAAATATCCTAAAAAGAAAAAAAACTTGTAGGATTGCCATAAAAATTGAATAAAAAACAGTTGTCTATAATGCGACTAAGTCTACAGGGGGCCGACACTATTTTTGGGACACTTTGAAAAGTGTGCTTAAAGATGTTTTTTTACTGCCGAGAGCTTTTGTGTTGATGAGTAGCTAGTTCAGCAGTAACTGTCCATTAATGGTATGAACATTGATTGATGGGTTTGTCTTTGATTTCATGTTTTCTTTATTTTTACTTCAACTTAGGCGACACTATTTTTCGGACATGACACAAATTCCGGGTTTTTTAATGATTTAGTCGTCGAACGTCTACAATATGCACATTTTCTGCAGGTAAATTGTACCCTGACAATTACATTTGAGTATCTTTACCATTCACTGCGAAAGCGTATTAAAATCCTGAAGAAGAATGCGTTCAAAAGAAGTTTGGTCCAAAAGAAGAGAGAAGACGGGCTCAGCATCCGAAAGATCGCCGCTGAGATGAAGCTACCGAAGGCAACAGTTGAATGCATGCTAAGTACAGACTATGAGCGGAAGAAGAATAAGAAGACTGGAGAACAGAAAGAAGAATCAAGAGGAGTGTTACGAGGTTGTTATCATCTGGAGAAAACGTGACAGTGAAGAAAGTAAAGGAGAAGTGTGAAATTGATGTCAGTGTTCGAACTGTACAAAGAAAGCTGCACGAAATTGGATTTAAGTATGCTAAAATCAAGAAAAGAATTATACTAACGAGAGAACACAAGGAGGCAAGGCTGGGAAGCGCCAAAAGATGGATAACAAACCATGTCGACTTCAAGAAAGTGATATTTACTGATGAAAAACGTTTTAAATTCGATGGACCTGACGGGTGTTGTACATGGTCGAGAAAAGGTGAACCTGTTATTCTCAACAAGAGACAGATGGGAGAAGGAGTCATGGTTTGGGGTATGGTATTTCCGAATGGAAACTGTTAAAAATGGTTAAAAGGACGTCAAAATAGCTTGAGCTACAGAAAACTTTTGGAAAAGAGAGCCCTACCACTCATAGAAAAAGAAATGGGAAGTAATTTTATTTTGCAGCAAGATAACTGCAACATCCATGTGGCCAAATCAGTGAAAAATCGGATGTGTGAAGCAAATATAACTACTCTGGAATGGCCTGCAAGAAGTCCAGACTTAAATTTAATTGAAAACACATGGGAAATGCTTGCAGAGCTTGTTTACGACGGGCCAGAAATAAACAGAGAGGCTGAACTATGGCAGCGCATACAAGATGCTAAAATAGCCTGCTAGAAACACGAAGAGACGTTATTATCAATATGTACGAACATTATGAAGATAGACTGATAGAAGTCATTGAAAAAAAGGGTGCTGCAATAAACTATTAGCATTGTTTCTGCAATGTCGGAAAAATACTGTCGCCTGTGTAATGTGAAAATTTGTAAAAAAATAAAAATACTTCTAATTTGAATTCTGCTTTTCCATTTGTAGTATTGAAACAGTTTTTAAATGTTATTGCCATTACACTAAAACAGTACAGACTGCCTGTGCTACCTAAAACTTGAAAAAATAAAGTGTCTGTAAAATAGTGTCGCCCCCACCCCCTGTATTTCAGCCATTTTGTTGTACAAGGAATGGACATAAATCGTTCATGCATTTATTGACGTTTTATTTGGCATATCTTTTCTGTTTCAAACTTTTGATGACGTCTCATATTATAAAATTATCATGCAACTATATTTGCTACTGTTTTTTGTTGTTGATGTTTTTTGTTTTTTTTTGGTTTTTTTTTATTTTCTTATTTTTACTTATTTTTCTAAACCATTGTGCGACTCTTCGCAGAATTCTTGCTAACCTCTTTTGGATCACGATCTCGACTTTAAGAACCAATGTTCTAAGTGTTTCCTACCTGATATATATATATATATATATATATATATATATATATATATATATATATATATATATATATATATATATATATATATATATATTATTATTTATTATTATTATTATTATATATTAATAATAAATATACATTTTCCTCATCGGTAACTCAAGTCGTTTTCAGTTAGCACCTGACGATTGCCTCGCGCATAAAACTCGGAGTTATGTTATCGGTGAGAAAACAAATTAATATAGATTATAGCTCTGTTATTACACATTGAGTACTATTTTATTAGCACCAGCACTTAATCTGCAATATTTTATATTTATATATGTATATATACATATATATATATATATATATATATATATATATATAGAGAGAGAGAGAGAGAGAGGGAGAGAGAGAGAGAGGGAGAGAGAAATAAAGAGAGAGCAAGAGATTATCATATGACGAATTTATTTTTATCACCAACGCCTACTTGTTTTGAATGAAACCTTTTCTTGACGCCAAAACTATTAGTTGAAAATTTCCTCTCCGTTTTTCGGTCAATTTTCTTTACTTGTTTTTACAATACTAAACAGAAAATAAATTTCATATGTACTACAAGTAGTGAAAAATAAAATACATTTTAATCTATAAGTTCATTTTGAAGGCTAATCGCTACGTAAATACACTTTAGAAGAAATATCGTTAAAATCAAATATAATTTCATAATCTTGTTTGAAGAAATGCTTACTTCTCAACATTGTATCAAACATCAAGTGTCATCAGTGTGGCATAAAATGTTGCTTAAAACAAACAAAAACGCTGTCGCGTGGCGTTTTTGTTTCGTTTGTTTTGTTTTGTTTTTTTTGAAAACTTGAATTCAAATTAATTCAAATGTCCTTGAGATTGGTATCCACACATGGAGTGGCCAACCATTTCCCCAAATTTCACACACAATAAAACATTTGTGGGACCAGTTAAAATAATGCGTTTATGCTGGGGAATCTTCACCACGTGACCTACAAAAATTGCGCTTCGCTCTTCTTCAGAAACGAAATGCCACACGGTCATTCTGCGACTCGTGTGATGTATGAAGTAGAGATATCAAGCAGTCCTCAATACCAGTGATAGAATCATTTGTTTCTCATGGTATTTTGACATTTTCATTTCATTACAATAAATGTTAGAATCCAATATTCTTCTATGTGTCATGCCACTGCAAATGATCATGGTTCTAAATAATCCCCTATCTTTGTTCTCTCATCCATTCACATAAGTTCATCATGTAGGTGGTCCTCTGCTCCCTCCCCTGTTCTTTTTACCTTCGATATGTCCTGTGTGTCAAATTTTCCCGGCCCTTCATTATGTGAAATTAAATCCGTCTCTTTCTGAGCCTGGGTGTCTTTTTCCGTTTCCATTTTCCAATCTTGTTTTTTTTTCCGCAAAATAAGTATCCATATTATACAAATTTAGAAATAAAAGATAAAAATAAACATTAAATGTTTGTTTTTTTTTTTTTGTTTTTTTACTTCACCCCAAACAAGGCGATAATGCTACTGAGACACAAGGGCCTACAGGGAAAAAAAGATAATGAAAAGACTTTAGAAGGCAATCCTGAACAGAAACATTGGATAAACCTCTACTCCTGTTCATAAGACCGAGTGTGCACCTTAGCATTTACCATTAATACTCCTAATGTCCTTAACTTATGATAAATGTTGTATAACAAAAGTTAGAATGAAATGTTTATCAATGAGAGCAGCCGACAATGACTAAAAGCTTCTTCCTGGATTCTCTTCTCTTAAAGCAAACTTTTATTTTTTCTGAGTCACTTGAAGATTTCACTTAATTTTGAATTACAAGACTATTTTTACTTTTTACTCAAAAATACGACCAGGACATTCACGGCCATAAAATATTGTTCCCGCTATTCATTTACAGTTAATCGGCTTCTTGTCGAAAAGTGATTTGGTACCATTTTTAAGGAGACAACGAATATAGATATGCTTAATATATATATATATATATATATATATATATATATATATATGTAAGCAAATATATGGATATAGATCCGACAGTATGAAGAAAAATATACGGGAAAAAACAAACAAAAATCCTTATATGCAATAATCCTGTTTTAATGTTAATATGTCGACGTCGGACGTTTCGGTCAATAAACCATATTATTCATATAATTATTATAGTAATTTGAATATGTCCTGAAGATGGTTTATTGACCGAAACGTCCGACGTCGACATATTAACATTAAAACAGCATTATTGCATATAAGGATTTTTGTTTGTTTTTTTCCCGTATATTTTTCTTCATATATGTATGTATGTATGTATTGACTATTTCAGCCGCATCTGGTCTGGTGATTCTGTTAGGTATTTAGAGATTCTTGAATCGGCAATCCGATCTTGACCTGGCATCTCAGCTATCAGTCACTTTCCCACCACAGCAATGAAGTTTCCTTCTGCCTTTTCTATAATACTTTCATGGTAATTGTTCTGATGAACTTTCCCCAATGGTACCTAGACTTTATGTATTTAAAGGCAGTACTAGGTTGGAGGCAAAGTCTCATCATTTTACAATTAAAATGGCTAGAAATAAACGTAAGTTCTATGCTAACAGTCTCTTCTCTTGCACTTACTGTTTGTGTAACTCTTTCCAGGTTTGTTGTTTTCAACTTCAAAAATTTAACTGCAATGTCAATCGTCATTTTCTGTTTGTTTGAATTCTGTTCTTTTATTGTCGTTTCTCCTTAATAATGTTTTTCTTTTTCTCATATTCTGTCCCACTCATTGACATCTTGCGTCTTAGTGACTTTATTGCTTTGCTAAGGGTGAAATGATTTAAAAATCATGGCGTTTATTTTCAGTATATTTGAATATAGATAAATACATGAAATATACTTTGCCATCAGGTTCACAGTCCTCTCCAGTCTTTTGAACTGAAGTAGAGATTTATTCCTTGTTTCCTGATTAGGATTCTGTTTCTGGTCTCTTCTAAAGTCTACTTCAAATGTATAATTCTAATGTCTCCAACTGAGCTCTGAAATTTTATTTACTATTTATATATGTATTTTTCTCCTCAATTGGAATAGATAGGTTCCACTATTGCCCGGTTCATACTTCTCTCCTTTTTCTTAAACAGCATTAGAGGTTTATCCTTTTTTTCTGTTTAGGATTAAGTTTTCGTTTCCTTCTAAGTCTACTGCAACTCTATACTTCTAAACTCTGAAATTTTATTTACTACTTTTTTCTCAATAGGAGTAAATACGTTAGTCTATCGACCGAGTTACACACCACCCTGGTCTTTTGAACAGGAGTAGAGGGTTTCTTCCCTGTTTCCTGTTTAGGATTGGCTTTTCGGTTCATTCTAAAGTCTTTTCATTCTCTTTCACCCTCAGTAGCCCCCTTGCGTCTTAGTGGCATTATCACCTTCTTGGGGTAAATTTATTTTAAAAAAAGTAGATTTTAGATTTTTTGGCAAATCAGTAAAAATGTATTTTCCCTGAAGGAATAGTTTACAGACTAGTCTTCACATGTTTACGTGCTTTGGAGATTGGGGAAATATACTTTACTTAAAACTAATCCCTTGGCCTAGATTTTGGATAATTAAAATCATCAAATATCCTATTTTATACTTTAGTGCACCAACATTGACAGATAGCGTCGATCAATTACCGACATTTGTGTGTGTGTGTGTGTGTGTGTGTGTGTGTGTGTGTGTGTGTGTGTGTGTGTGTGTGTGTCTCTCTCTCTCTCTCTTCTCGACTCACGTCACAATTTAGGGACTGTCGTACTATTCATCACCTCTTTGATCAGCAGTATGATTTTTGTTCACCCGACACGCCGAGATGTC
Organism: Acanthosepion lycidas; assembly: GCA_963932145.1. NCBI lineage: Eukaryota > Metazoa > Mollusca > Cephalopoda > Sepiida > Sepiidae > Acanthosepion > Acanthosepion lycidas. The sequence goes on along the minus strand of OZ010611.1, from coordinate 18,807,983 downwards.
AGATTAGATATTGATTTGTCTAGAGTTGAACGAAAATAACACGGCAACCCATTAATGAGGATCTTTGAGGGAGGCAGATTGAGTAAGGCGAGGAAATTTCAAGTGTTGTCAATCACTCGTATATAATGACAGCAACGAATTCGTTGCTCATAAGTAGTAAGAAATATAGCTTTCCTTTATCTCGATCTTTCAGTATTTGATTTTCTTCTCCACCTTCTCCTACTGGTTACTATTATTATTATTATTATTAATATTATTATTATTGTTCTTTCGTCCCTTGCTATGTACATTACGCCTTGCCTGGAATAAATAATGGACTATTCCTCTTCGTTCGTGATGAAAGTCGGAAAAGATATATGAAAGAGACTGATTGGTTTCAGTTAGAAAGTAAGAGAGAGAAGACAGAGGAGGCGATAACGCACTCGGGTTTAACGCCTGCTTCAATAAAATGGAACAACTTCTCAATTTAAATCTTATGCCAGGCATCCGTTTATCTCACGAGATAAAGGTAGCTCCATGTTTGGTCAAAATTCAGTCTTTTGGTGATGAAACTGGAGTGACCTCTCCAGAGCGGAACCCTGGGCGATGGTGTACGAAGGCCGTGCGCAGCCCAAACTACATGTCCTCTCACTTTGCCGTGCCGACAAGATCCAAACGAATACAGGGAATTATATTTTGGGAGGGTTTGGCTGTAGGAGTTGCTGGAAAGTTCTCAGTGCTGATAGCCGACCGCCTTCGCGGCTCCACTCCGGGTTTTGCGTCTGGATTTACATTCATAGCCGTTTGTGTGTTCGGTTGGATATGACCAAAAGGTAGCGGAAATTTAAAGTCAGGTTTTCTTTCCTCTAGAGACGTACTGCCTTTCTGGGCTGTCAAACTCCATCTACCCGAAGCAGCTGGTCATGAGGCGTCAGTTCTCCGCTTTCGTTCATTCTGCAGCTTGGGTGCTGGAGAGATGTCAGAGACTATTTCAGACGCATGACCCGGAAGCTTTTTATAGACAGTTGGTGTTTTTCCCCACTATCACCCCCGTATATGAGAACCTTTGAAACATACATAACGTGCGCATATAAATATTATATACATTACGAATTTTAGAATCGCCCACCCCCCAAATTTTTTAATATGTAATAAAACGTTAGGTAAACAAAAACACTAGAAAGCAAGACAAATTACGACATAGTTCATAAATAAACACAAATACTGAAAAATTTGGTAATCTTAGAAAAAGATACCAGAAACAAAAAATTAAAATATAAATTAGGATGTCAGCCTAAAATACTCAGACATTATTAATTCACGTACAATAAAATGATATATATCGACTTTTACTTTTACAGAACTAACACCTAAACTATCAAATGATAAAAAATGAACGAGAGTAGAAGCTGCAAAGTTGATAAATGTAAATTTCAGTCAGACGTAGACGATCATGTATCTTTTCGATACATGACTGACGAGGCAGATTTTTTCCCGCAGTAGGTTGCCATTTCTTTCTGCGGTAGACCAGTCGCCATCCAAGGCTATAGAACCCGGTCTGTCCTGCTATTTACCCATAGCTGAGGGGAGAAGAAGAGGACTCATAACTTTCCCAAGGATATTAGCATGTAAGTGAATGTAATGGATTTGACTGGAATTCGAACTCGGCTCTCCGATTCCTCAATCCGAGCCGCTAACTTTAGGTAAGCAAAAACAGAAAATAAAACTAAAACAAACGATCTTCACACGGCACACACAGGTCAGATTGAGGGAAAGAGGGACAGAGAAAACAACCGTTTAATATACTTAGTGAGTTTGAGTAAATGAATGATAGAACAGGATTTAGAAGAAATAACAAAAATAAAGAAAATTTATTATAAACTACAAAGGACAGAATATTGAGGAGTGACATTATTGTTACGGTTTTTTGGATATATATATGTATAACTAGTGAGACAATCCAGATGACTTAACTTCCTTTATCGTCTACCAATAGAAGCTTAACCAATCAGAAGCCGCAGAACATTGTATTCGTCGTGTATAAAGGCGGCCATCTTTGTTTACCCTACCGGAAGGACCAGTGCTAACTTGACAGCCGAAGAGGATAGAAGGAAGAACTACGCTCTGCTAAGATATCCACTGCGAACCTGAACTACGCTTTCCTACTGTCTCCGAAATATTCACTGCCAACCTCTAGATTCTATACTCGAAGACGACCGTCCTGAAAAGGTCTAACAATTATTGCCTACATCCTGAAGTACACAGCACTTAGAAAAAAAAGACTGACCTTACGTTTTATTTACTCTCTCATTTTTTTTTATTTTTGGGGGTTTATATTAACCAGAAATTTTTTTTTTCTCCTACCATTATATCTTTCAGTTTTTCGAGTTGTTTTCTTTCTTCCATTTTAATCCTATAAATTGTGTTAATTTCTTCTTGAAAATTTGAATTTTCTTTTTTTTTGTTGATTTTGTTGATTTTATTTCACGACTGGCTTTTATAGAATGCATAGGTAGTGTAGTGCATATCAACATATCGACGAACCGGGTTCAAATTCGGGGCTTGTTGTCGTATTCACGTTTGCATTAATCTTCAAAGGAATGCCATGAGTATATAGCAGGATATAGTAGAATCTATAACTTTGGATGAAAACACATCTAAGAGAAGGACATTTCTAAACTCTAAACAGTGAAAAAAGCAAATGTAAACTACTCCACTATCTTTCCCAAGAAGTCACAGATAATAAAAAGAAAAGGATGTGGATAGCGATGATCACCTACGTCCTAAAGAGACATGGCATTAAAGATGGATTTTATGGGACTTAATGTGATTTCCTTGACATTTCTTTGCATTTATGTCCATCAGCTTTCTTCTAAAATCCATCCGCTCTTTAATTTTTATTTTGCCTGGTACCCCATTCTTTATCGACAAACTATTCTAACTTTCTGAGACTTGACTTTTTTAAAGAAATACTTATGCAGTTACATACTGAGTTGGTGTGTTTTTTGTTTGTTTGTTTGTTTTTTTATTTCATTTCTTAGTTTCACCTGCAGTCATTGCATCACAACCAAGTCACTGCTCTTTACAAAAAGGAAATCAGTGCAGTATTGGCGGGAAAATATGCAATTTGAGACCCGCGGTTATTTTGAATATTTGGTTGGTGTAAAGTCACAAAATAACCAGAGGATTTCTATTCTAAAGTCCGAATTAAACGAGAGTTATTTACTCAGATTAAGCACACCAGCAAAAATGGATAAATATATGAGACATGTGGTTAAGCATTGACAATATTATTATTTCACACACGCACACAAACACTTAAAGAATGCGCACACACGCACAGATTTCACAATAGAAGCGGTTTCCTGTGGGGAAAAGATGACACAGGTTCGATTTCTGTCGGAAGCACAATCTTTCTTTAATAGCACCACTCGATCTAGCTCGATTGTTTCATTAAATAAAGTTCATACTAATAAGAAATAATATCGGATAGAAAATCTATTCACACACACACACACATATATATATATATAAAATGATTTATTTAAAAATATGATTCCAACACGTCACATATATTTTCACACACACACACACACACACATACATATATATATATATATATATATATATATATGGATATGGTTGGATAGATGTGAGCTTGTGACCTTGGGTTTCACGCTTTAGTGATGGTCAGTTGACGATCGCTAAAGCGTGAAACCCAGGGTCACTAGCTCACATCTATCCAACTATATATATATATATATATATATATATATATATATATATATATATATATATATAATCCTTACTTGAGTGTTTCTCCTTTTTGACTTTAATCTTTTAAATTAGAATAAATTCCTTCGGGACTCAATAATTAATGCATGTAAATATCAAGAAGATATTTTTATAACGAAAGTGATTTCTTTAATTCTTTGCTGTTAAACTTACTGGGATTTTTTTTGTTTCACACAGTTTATATCGGTGAAATGTTAGAATCTGTGGAGAGACAGGATCGCCTCTCTTGAACAGTTATAGCATTTTTTTAAAAAAAAAGGTTGGGGTTTTTTCAGGGGGAACAGCAGTGCGAACGAATTCGATCCTAGAGTTTGTATATTTCTACTAGACTAAATTCAACTCAATTTTAGATTAGGGATCCCCAACTCAAAAAAAAAAAAAATTAAAAGGGATTAAAATAATGTGAGTAGAAATTAAACAGCCTTGACATATTTATTAATAATATACGATTTGAATTCAAGGCAAAACGCTATAAGAAATCTCCACATATCAAAAGGGAACGTACTGACAGAAAAAAAAGATTCCTGTTTTTGTTTTTTTCCATAAGAAAATATATCCAGATGACTGCACACACAATTTTACTTATGTGCATCTAAAAAATTAAATGTGTGTGTCTGTGTCCAAATATGTTGAGGGATTCGCTTATCTTCATATATAAGAAACTTCATGCGTGTTTCAACACATTTGCCTTCCAAAGGCGTGCAGATGGCGAAGTGCGTTTATTAGTGCAAGATTGATTACCCGGCGAGGTGCATGCAAATGTCTCGTGCCTTACTTCACGTGATATTATCAGCTGGATTAATCCAATACGAGGAAGCAGTTGATTGAAATACTGTCATGTGCTAGGCATTGATTAAAATTATACAATCATACACAACACCCGTCCTCCCCTTACTAAATACACAATATATATACATATATATATATATATATATATATATATATATATGTGTGTGTGTGTGTGTGTGTGTGTGTGTGTGTGTGTGTGTGTATGTATTGTTTCGCATCATCTCCTATATATCTCTTGAGATATATATAATATTTCGCTTCATCTCGTATATATATATATATATATATATATATATATATATATATATATATATATATATCTTGAAAAACAGGTAAAGAAAAATTATTTGGTATACCCCTCCGTTCAACCAAATGATTAGTATTAAGCTGGGACAGAAATTTCTAATTTTAATTGAAAAGCACTCTCCTACTAATAGTAGACTTAGTAAAATATTTAATAAAAAAAAACTAAAATTAAGTTACAGTTGTACTGAAAATCTAGAAAGTATAATAAAAAAACACAATAATAAAATCCTGAATAAACCCCCATGCCAGAATAGTATTAATAAAAACCCTACACTTAAATTAGACAAAAATAGTGAAAAATTATGTGATTGTAGAAACCCAGAAGACTGCCCATTGAAAAATAAATTCTGCATCAAATCTGTGGTATACCAATGTACTATCTCATCCATTGAGAGTCCTAATACTAATATGATATACATCGGGTCTACGAAGAATGAATTTAAAACCAGATGGAGGCAGCATATGTGCTCCTTCAACAATATAAATAAAAGAAATCAGACATCTCTATCTAAATATTTTTGGCATTTGAAGGAAATGAATAAAACACCAAAAATAAAATGGAAAACTACACATTATAAAGATTCTAAATAATAAAAATTTATTAAACAATAGACATGAGTTAACGGTTTTTCCCGACATCATCAAATTTTCGCATTGAATAATTAGCATAAAAAACAAAGAAACAATAAAATAATAAATACAAATTTTAAAATCCATAGTCTAAATAAATAATTTAAATGCCCTACCCAATAAAAAAAAGATAACCCTTTATGAAGTCGTCAAAAAAACAAATTTTAGCGAATTTTTTATATACACAAAACCCTTTCAGGAAAAAAATAAAAAATAAAATAAAAAAATAAATAAATCTCCATAGAGACTAGACGATGTCATCTTCCGTTTTAAATTTAGACACCCCAAACTTACCTTGACTTGACCTCTTTGAATACAACTGAGATATTGATACAAATTATTAACGCTTACGCCCCTTTTCTTTAAACAATTGCTCTAGCCGTTACCATAGTAATTTTAATTTTAATAATGAATATGCTTATAAAACGCGTAAATTTCAGGAATTAGTTATTCCAAAAAAAATTCTCTTGAAGATGGAACAGAGCTTAGTACTTTAATTCAAATAATTATGTTGAAGTTTTGGCTCTTGTTTTGAAACATGAGAACTCTTATGTAGCGATGGAATCATATTTTTAAATAAATAATTATATTTATGCTCTACTTTTGTATCGAGCACTATTTTTTTTTAAATAATAACAAAACTACTAAATAACTTTGTATTATCTACCTAACGAGTTCTTTCCTATTTTCTATATATTTATACACACACACACATATATATATATATATATATATATATATACATACATACAAAGAAATAATCACACATAGAATCAATCAGAAATATTAATGCGATTAATGGTGACATCCGTCACTAGAAACATAATATATGCATTAAAATACTGTTAATCCATAGAGTGAAGTGATCCTCGTCGAAACCATAGATGTCTGTAGTTTTCAGTTTATTTGATGTTAAAATGCTAGTATATATATATATATATATATATATATATAATCTTTCGCATCATCTCGTATATATCTCTTTATATATATATATATATATATATATATATATATATATATATATATATATATATATATATATTGATTGATTGATTGACTGACTGATTAATTGTTTTTTAATCAACCTTTCGCAGGTTATTTAAAACCAGAAAAATGTTTTAAAAAATTAATTTTGAGGAGATAATAATGATTTACTGATACAAGTCCTACTAATTAACCCACAGTTGCGGGGGAGATGTGGATTCATACCTTTCTCAATGCTAATTCCACTTATGACAATAGAATGAAGCCGGTTCCTCGATTTCCAATTGCGATTCGTTATGCACCACCCGCACATCCAAGCTTAAAGCACCTGGTCATCCCAAGCGATCACCTCTAGGTACTGACCAGGCTCGACCTTATTTAACTTCAATCTTCATACGAGAATTGGGTTTTCGACGTGATATGACCGTAAATGTTTGTGTGTGTGTGTGTGTGTGTGTGTGTGTGTGTGTGTGTGTGGATGTGTGTGTGGATGTGTGTGTGTGTGTGTGTGTGGATGTGTGTGTGTGTTGTTTTGTAAAAGTGTCGTGGTAGGTTATATGCATTTTCGAAATTGTTAAAGCTAGACGTGTTGGTTCTGTAATAAAATTTAAAAACAATCGCTAAAACGGTTTGCTGGAAAAAAAAAACTAAGCCCGATCCACTTCCCAAAATTTGACCAACTGACCAAATCATGCCATCATCCCCCGTGAGGGAAGGCTTTCAACATTTCATCAAAATGATACGTGATGACCCCAGTACAAATCTGACATCAGAAAAAATAGGAGAGCGATTTAATCATCGAGATAAAAAAGAAACAAAAAAATTAATTACGCCATCTTTTCTCTCGCGTATTTTTTCATTCATGTGACACACGTGCACAACGGCAGTTTTTTTTTTTTTTATATTTTTAAATTAATATTTTAAAGAATTATTTAAAATTATCTTGCTATATTCTCTTAAATTCCTGGGTGTGTCTTCATTAATATTTCACATATAATTTTAATTAAAGGTTAAGCTTTGTCCTTATATACCACGGAGAATAATAAAATTCTGTATATTGCTAAATTTGTTTCGCTTAAAGAAATATGTTAAATTTACCAGTTAGATTTTTTAAAGAATAAAATATATTAATATTATATCATGTGCCTATTCTCTTCTATTCATGATAAAGCTTTCTTCTTTCGCGTTTTTCAATGAATTTTCAAATTTTGACTTTTATTTTGTAATGTTTTTTGTTCTCGCTTTCCTCTTCTCTGTTATGTCGAAGTAACCGATTGCACACGGGAATACGGTGAAATTTTTAAAGATGGGAAATTCTTAAATCCCACAACACAAACTAGAAAAAAACATTATAAAAAGGAATTTTTAAAAATTTCCTGCAAAAAGAAATATTTGAATTGGCGACAAACTAGAGGCAGAGCTTAGAGTTTAAAAACAAAAAAACCTTATGCAGTGTTTTTGTTTACCGCTGCCAAAGATTTGCATATGGCGTATAAAGGACACAGAGCATTGCTAATAAGATATTCCCTCTTTTTTTTTTGAATATTGGACGTATCATGTCACCAGACTAACACAATATCAACCGTTTGCTAAAACAAATAGAGTTTTTCATTCTAGAAAATGCATTGCATTTCTTTGTATTATGATTGATAGGACTCATTTCATTCGGATGTAGAAAACAGAAAAAGATATCTAGCAGGGAATGATAATAAATATTTATAAAATGGTAAATAATAAATAGTGCATTGTAGCTGATTGACATATGTTTTATAATCTTCTAAATATAAAATTAATCTTGGAAATAAACAACCTAGCAACTAGTAGGATGCGAGTTGTGGTATAATGGCTTGGAATGAGAATGAATGAAAAATCGGTAGAGCCGAGTTCAAATTCCAGTCGGGTTCATTACATTCACTTACGCGCAAATACCTACGGGAAATGTATGAATCCATCTCTTCCCCCAGCTATGGGGTGAATAACGGGACAGGCTGTGTTGTCAACCACTCTACCGCAGAAAGAAATGGCAACCTACTGCGGAAAAAAAATCATCTGCCTGGATAGTCATATGTCTAAGAGACATGATTACCCAAGCGTGTATAACTGACTGAACAACTAGCGCGTAATTGTTTTGTTGTTATTAAAATTATAAACACAACTTTTGAAAACAATAAATGTTGTCGAGGAATTCAAAGTAATATACAGTGTGAAGAGAAAAACCGCTCTTTTGATACACTGTTGTTGTTTTTTTTGTTTTTGTTGTTATTGTTGTTGTTGTTTTTGGTTTTTGTGGGTTGTTTTCGGGTCCGAGGTTTAAACTTTGGCATAAATGGTTCAGTTTGAAATTCTGCGATGGTTCCATTGATTCGTAAGCACCTGATAAGGTGCCGGATTGCTCATTGACCAAAGTGTTGCTATAATAACAACAAAAATGTGTACACTAGTCCAAGTGTAAATAATTTAAATAATGATAACTCGTCATCCCAAAATTTAAGACAAATATACAAAGTGTGATGAGTATATTATCACCATTTTATATTTTTAATTTCGCGCATGCGCGTTTTTTTTTTGTTTTTTTTTTTGCTTTGTTTTTCCGATTTCGTCGACTGTACAGTATAGAAGGGTCAGTTGGGCACCATCTGTGAGAAAAAGAGCACCATGATGCAATTCACTCCGCCAGAAATTTGGAATCAACATGCTGTATTGCTTGGCATTCGCGCCAGAAGTTCTAATCATTTCAGTATGTTTGGACAGTTCAGAGAATTCGAAAATAATTGGGTTTCTAATGTTGATTACGAAGGCAAGGAACTAGGAAAATTCACTTTGTAACAAGATTTTTACTAGTTTTAATTTTAATTTCAATTGCTGGATATTATTGCAACTACTCAGTGAAGACTTTAGTTAGGAGGTTCATATTTTATACCCTATTCCCTCCGTGTAAAATGACAGTTGGGGAGTTACGATAAAAAGCAACTGAAATTAAGACGGAAAAATACAAGCCGAAAAAAATAGTTGTTGGAATAATGTTGATTATTTTGGATAAAATATCTTAAAGAATAACACGAACCTGCCATATTGATTGTAGGACAGGCTTTAAGTTATTCTTATATAACATGTTTATCGATTTGATTATAAAAGAACTCCCAAACTTGTTGGTGAAGGCCTCAGACTCAACATAAAGGCCTACATCAAGTGCCTTGAGGAGGTAGTATTGTCCTGGGTCAATAGGGTGGCTGCACCATGCCACACAAATAGGAAAAGCCTGTCATGGCTGTCAGACAATTTCTGTGGCCACGTCATCCCTTATATCTGGTGATCAGTCTCATCAGACTGCAACCTTCTTGATTATTATGTGTGCGGCGCAGATGAGCGACAGACCAAGAAAACTCTACGTAACACAAAAGATGAACTAAAGGCAAGGATTATGGCAGCATTCACCAACTTAAACAAGGAGACCGTCCAGAAGAGATGCAGGAGATTTTATTTACTAAGTTTACTCTTTAGTATTCAATGATATTTTTGTTTAATTTTGGTAATTAGATATCAGTGTTATTTTCATTTTTGCATACTTCAGACGGCAATTTATCTATCACGCCTGCATGTCTATGCATACGCTTAAGTTTGTTTAAAGAGCACATATTTTTACATTCTTTTATTGAAGACTATCTTAAATGCTGCTCCATAGGGCGGCTTTTAAGCTAGCTCATGCGGGGGGTTCTTCATTGGTCCTTCATCAAAATAGCTATGGATAAGTAGATGTGATAGGCAACAATAAACTACAGAAGAACTCAAACTTGATCGCAACATTGAAGTATTGAATTAATATTTAATCTTACCTTTTAAAAGTTCAATGGTAATTCTTTTGCCACCACTTAATTTAAAGACAATTTGATGTACGTAGGTCCTTACTTTAGGTACAAACAATTATTTTTATTTCATGGCTGACTTTCGCTGGATTTCACAGTTCATTTTCATTATTCCCAAATTTATTTCCAAGTTATAAATATTGTTATCGTACAAAAAATACGTCGCAAAAATTCACGTAAAAAACCGCCGAAAACAGTCGCCATAATGAAAACTTGAAAATCCAGAATTTTAGGAGGCGGGTCCAGATCCGGCCCAGAATATTTTTAATTTGCTCACGGAGTTGGCCTGATTTCAAAATAGCATGATATGTTTGGCTACGGTCTCTGGGTGTAAAAGCGAAAAGGTGTGACGCGGTGACACCCCAACATTTGCATTTATTATATAGATGATTAAACAGTTGAAGGTTTTTGGTTAGAAACCTCTCAGAATATTCTTATCTACAACATTCACAAAGCTACACTCACTTAAATGAAGAAAATAGAATTAAAAAAAAACATTTATTGTCTGTGATTTTTAAAATAAATTTTACTAATGAATAAATGTCATGTAAAACACCTTAGAACCGTTTGACGGCATCCGATCATAAAAAAAAAAAAGATAGTATGTCTGACCTCATCGTAAATGATGTTGTGATGTCTTTCTGGTTGTTTTATGCATGCCTTAGACAAATCCACATCGGCATACGGCGCTTACTTACTTGAAATTTCCTGTATGGAAACGGATTTCTTTCACCATAATTGGTATGGTGAAAATATCCGTATTCATACAGGAAATTTCAGTATTCATTGGATAAAGTGTTAGTATTACTGTTAGTTGAGAGTTATAAAATCTTTTTTGCAAAACAGTTTTTCAGGAAATTAAACTTCTTAAGTTAACTGACTGTTATAGCTCTTTCTAATAGTTTGTCTTTGGTAATGTTGAATGTCAGGATGTGCGTTATGGTGTAGTGGATAACGGATCGGAATGAAAAGTAGGAGAGCCGAGATCGAGTTCGTTATATTCACTTACTTGCAAATACCTTTGAGAAAGATATGTATCCAACTCTTATACGACCAGCTATGATGGGAGAAGAACTATGGGTTTAATAGTAAGACAGACTGGGTCCTATAGCCTTGGTTGTCAACCAGTCTACCGCAGAAAGAAACAGCAGCCTACTGCGGGAATATCTTCTGCCTAGTCAGTCATAAATCGTAAGAGACATGATCGGCCAAGCGTTTATCACATATGACACTTGAATGACTGACGGAGTATAGATTGCTAACAACTTGATTATTACTGGGGATACCATTATAACTGTTCTTGGTATTAATAGGTACTTATATGTGGCATAGAAGATAACGTGTGTGTGTGTGTGTGTGTGTGATTATCGGCAGAATACGATAAACAGAATTATCAACTTCATCTGTCCTATAACTGGATGTGTTCATAGGGCTACTGCATAACTTGAGACCTGACCAGTTCCCTCTATATGTCGCTGTTGCATGCCAATGTCTAAGTCTCTATAAGATGTCTTCCAGTCCTCCTAGTCTCATTGCCCTTTCATTTTTCCCCCCTATTTGTGTTTTTTTTTCTTTTGCATAAAGTGGTGCCTTGTAGAAAGGTAGTGTAAAGATTGGAAAGATTGCTGCTTCCTGTGACGTAGCCATATCATTTCAGCTTCCTCTTCTAGGTGGCATTCATCCATGCTTCGCGTGTCTTGAGCAAAGTAGACCTGGCGGTAAGAGAATTATCATCAAACCAAAACTGAATCACGCAGGAATCTGTCAGACGGAGAAATAAAAATGGTTTTCAAAAAGAAAATACTTTCAGAATGAAAGAAACCAAGAAAAATTATTTCTTTTACTAGAAGTAAAAATCGAATTTCAAGAAATGCATTTGAGATTTTACAATCACAAGCAGAGAAAGTTTATTATATGGTAGGTATGTCGCTATTTTTGTAACGCTATCTTTACGGCAATGATTCGACTTTTTCCCGACATTCTCTTTTATTTTTAACTATAACTGAAGTTTTTAACGGATATAATGACATTCTTTTCAGCTCAGACAAAAATCGAATCATCCACGACAAAAGCAAAAAGGACTGAAAAACGATATTTTTTTGTTTCTAAATCGATGAACATGTTATATAAGAATAACTTAAGTCCTGTCCTACACTCAATATGGCAGGTTCGTGTTATTCTTTAAGATATTTTATCCAAAATAATCAACATTATTCCACCAACTACTTTTTTCGGCTTTTATTTTTCCGTCTTAATTTCAGTTGCTTTTTATCGTAACTCCCCAACTGTCATTTTACACGGAGGGAATCGGGTATAAAATATGAACCTCCTAACTAAAGTCTTCACTGAGTAGTTGCGATAAAATCAAGCAATTGAAATTAAAATTAAAACAATAAAAAGATATATAGCAAATTCTGTTACACTCCTAAATGACCTTTAATACAATAATAATAATTTAATTAAATGTTAAAAATATTAAAACTCGAAATATTTTCTTTTCTTTTTTTTTTTTTTTTTTTTTTTTTTGCACTGTCAAAATCTTTATCACGATTTTGAGTCTCGTAACTGATCAGGGGTCGTAAATGAGCCGCTGCTGTTGTAGCTGCAATGGGTGTGTTTAAAGCAAGATAAGCCCAACTTACTTCAGGCTGATTTTCGATTCAGTGTTGCCCGTAAACAAATTTCACATAAATGTTCATTAAAATATTTCTAAACCATTACAAAAAAGATTTTTGCTATTTTGACTAAATTTCTGGTCAACTGCAAGAATTTTTCAAAAATATACGAGTATTTTTTTCAATGTAGGATTTTGACCAGTTGCTTAATTTTTTGCTCAGGGATTTACACTTAAGTTGTTTAAATGTCCTATGCTTGGGTCCAATAAATAGAAAATAAATACATTTCAATGTAATTAAACTAGTAGAATTTGTAGACTTTTAAATAGGGTATATTCCTTTCCGAGTATGAGTGCGGATTTGTCTCGTAAGCGTGCGTGCCTCAAGGAAGCCAGTTATACGCAATGCTGCAATTAAGACTCTGAAGACGAAGTCCTGTTTATTAGCAGGGTTCTTAAAGGCCAAAAGGGTAAATTTAGAAAGAAAAAATACACATATGGGACTAGTTTTGTCTGAATAATAAACAAACAAAAAAGTACAAAAGAATATGGCAAAAGCATCCCAAGATTTGAACATAGGAACAAGACTATTTGTCTAAATAGGTAAAGCGTAGTAGCGAATATTTAGCTTACATGAATATGTATAAAGTTGCTTTGATAAATGTATAAAAGGCGTCGAACTCAAACAAATGTTCAAGTAATAACATGACATTAAAGGAGTCCAATGTGAAGAGAAAAGGTTTTGAAGGTTACATACCGGCGATGATATCGTTGGGGGTAAGATTTAGGAGGATGAAAAAAAAATGAGAGCCACGTGCTTAGATACATGCTCTACTGGGCCATCTTCGGCGACAATTAAAGACCGACAGGAAATGGCCAAAAACAGTGACCAATCTAAAAAATAAGTAAACTGAAAAAAGGACAAACAAAGAAGAAGTAAATCAATACGTTTATACTTTGGTAACAGAACATAGGGTACAAAGTAACGTATTTAGTAACTCTTTTTACTTAATTTTACTTTTTATCTTTTGACCTGCTCAACTCACACTGACGTCAGTGAGAAAAAAATAAGTGAATTTACCTGCGTATGTGTGGATTGCGATCAAACGTGGGAGGCGGAGTGTTTGCCAAAGTGAGGCGGCTCCGAGCTATGGTTTTTATAATCGTTTTAATGGAAGAAGGAGAATGCACAGATCTGCCACCTTGTTACTTGAGGCCTGCCTTCCCTCCGTTCTCGAGTTTCCTTTGTGAGAGGGACTTATGAGAATAGAGTCGTTCCACGAGCTCTCTTTTTCTCACATAGTTAACTGACCCTTCTTTAGATTTGCGTCGCGAGACTAGGCAGTGTTTCGCAACACTTACAGTATCGGACCGGCTTCTAGCTACCCTTAGTGTCGAAAGGAACTTTTGATATCAGCAGAGGAGTTGCTTCGATCAAATTTGAATACTGTTACTTATCACTGGGTTGTTAATTTAAAAAAAAAATGTATTTAAAATCTTGACAAAAGGAATACATAATTATAATTGATAGAGGCACGAATTAAGGAATCGGGGAGCGAGTTCGAACTCCAGTCGAATCAATTACATTCACTTACCCGGGAAAGGTATGAATCATCTACTCCAACCATCTATGTGTAAATAGCAGGACAGACCGGGTTCTGTAGCTTTGGTTGGCAACTGGTCTATCGCAGAAAGAAATGGCAAACTGCGGGAAAAAATATCTGCCTCGTCAGTCTTGTATCGAAAGATACATGATCGCTTAAGCGTGTATCACGCATGGCACATGACTGACTGAATGTCATCGTTTCGTTAAAGAAGATAAATATTTAATCTTGTATCAAATTATGAAAAAACATGGAATTAACAGGGAGTGCATCAATAATTCCGTAGCCTAATGATAACACAAACCATTTATTTTACCCAACAATTATTTATTGTTCAACATAATCCTCTTCTTTGTCAATAGCCACAATATTCAATGCCGAATACTAATTATATGATTTGGACAGCATACAATGAAAATTTCATTGAAACATTCGGTTAAGAATTTCGTTTCTAAGTGCATACTTATTGATCCACCCGCGAATATACATGCTATCTTCTGTCAAGGCTGTTACATGTTTTTACATTTACTACGAGATCGTACTGAAAAGTCCTGGACCCAACCAAGAACGGATTCCAAAATTAACTTTTGGTCTTCTTGGTTAGATTTTGGAATTAATGAGTTAGGACAAGGAATTTTCAGCACCCACTTTGTACTGCTTGGACAATAGTAATGGGAGAGTGGTTTGCTTAATTACTCATACCCTTTCGTTTTCATCAACGTGGGTGTATGAAATCTCATGTTTTTGCGCATGCCAAGGCATGCTTAAATGATTTTGAAAATCGGATGCCATTCTTGTTAGATTCTCTTCGGATTCGAGAGAGAGAATAATTAATTCGTATTCGCTGCGATCATAATGTATTTCTTACAAGCGCACTCACATACACGCATATACGCACGTATTAACATCGTCACATAATAACACATATACACACAATTACACAGTAATACACTTACAGAAGCACATATTAATACGTATACACAAAAGCACACATTCGCACATACAATTCCTATCCGCCATGCAAGTTGTTTGCGATTTCATTGTTTTCTATTAAAAACGATTGGAACGAGCCATTTATTGTTTCACTTGAGATGGAATAAAATCATACGCTTGCGATCAACAATTAGTTCAGTAATCGATCGGGATTAATTTCAGAAACACAAGTGTTAGAATGCATTTTGTTCAAGATTATTTACAATTAATCCGATTCAAAAACATCAGATTGCTTTCCAAACATTTTTAAATGAAAAAAAAAATATAACAAGACTTAAAACTTAAATCAGATTCATTTTTTCAATCTATTACTGTCTGTTCATTATCTATCTATCTGTAAATGCTTGTTCTTGTCTATCAATCTCTCTCTATATATATATATATATCTTTCTATATCTATCTATCTATCTATCTATCTATCAGTTTCTTTATATCTATCTCAGCCTGTTTACATCTATATATCTATCTCAGCCTGTTTATATCTATTTATCTCAGCTTCTTTATATCTATATATTTATCTATCTATTTCAGCATATTTATATCTACCTGTCACTGTTTTTATATCTATCAATCGATATATATATATATATATATATATATATATATATATATATATATATTATTTTTTTCAAATAGACAAAAACAATTTATACACTACAGAGATAGAATTTCGTTTCGGTACATTTAGTTGCACTTCGACTGGTGAGAACCAAAATGGTTAATAACAATTCTGTTTGTAAGCAGGCTGTACGTGGAACGTCATTTCCTTTTTTCTATTTGTTTGAGGAAAAACGTAAATTTTAAGAGAGGACGTATAATGTGACGTCACCCTGGGCCTCTGTCCCCGTGCTATCCTGTGACGACCAATGTGACTTGGTATTGGTTGCGGCACCAAATGTGACGTTCTAACCTTTGGCTGATTCGGATGGGTATCTGGTTAGATTCGGTATCAGCTTTGGCGTTCCCAGCTCGCCTCCAACGTCTGGTTACCGAAGTAACTGCTTTGATTTCTAGTCTTACCTACCCACGTTATGATTTGATCTTAGGTAGACGAAATCAATCAGTCGTCGGGCCGTAGTGCAAGCCGAATTCGAGCAAAGGTGACACTGCACAAGTATATGTAAAAGCAAATAAAGTAACACCTCGAAAGATTCAAATGTGTTAAAAAAAGAATAACAAATATTTTTATATCTGGTTGCTGAATACAGGACTGCGTCTTTCTCCCAAACTGCTTCTATGGATACGTGACACTTTGCGTTTGTTAGGCGAGTCTTAATATCTTAAGTTGTTTTTCAAGAAACTGGCTTTTGATATTTTCAGGCGATATTCGTAAAGCTTGTTTGGGTGGTGTGAGTCTAAGTCGTTCTTCAAAAAAAAAATTGTTTTTGGTTAGAAGTCTAAGTCGGAATGCGTGGATATCTTTCAGTCAGCTACGAGGCTAGTCTCCGAGCTCACAGCTCAACTCTGTCTGCTCTGTCACACTGTCTGCGTCTGCCCAGCTGCCACTGCGACTGACCTGTAACTCACTCTCCTCTGTGGACGTTCGTTTATATGGACGCCGACCAAAACCGGGTGTAGGCCTGTCGTGGTTTGGGTTTCTCGATAATTCCAAATCCGCAATAAGGATTTTCTTTGTTTTCGGACAGGAAAATGTATCACTTTCCATTTTTGGAAGTCCATTACTTTTTGTTTTAGAGGGGTTCTTAAGGAAATTGTCCTCCCAAATTCCTTTCTCATATTGGTATCTCACACCAATCTCCTCAGAGGCGTCAACAGGTTTCCCTTCTTTCTCATATTTTTACCTTCACCCATCGCTCACGCCACCATTCAGCCATTGAACGCTCGGCAGTGTGGGTGTGGCTAGACTGGCCTCAGTTTACAATTATCGCTCAAAGAAAAAAATATCTTCCTTTTTCTTTTCTTTCTTTTCCCTGACTAGAACCCCCACGACTCGTAGTGTGGTCATTAAGTCTCTATCCTAACTGAATGTCATCTGGAATTCATCAACGAGATTTTCGTCAAGTAATCATCGGGGTGGTCAAGTGAATCTCTTTATATCCTCAACGCCTTCGTACTTCTGTCGTCAACAAACTGTCCAGGTAACAAACTTTTATCATGGCAAGGTCTGGACATAAAACAGGTGGTCCCTTTCCAAAACCAAATGATATCTCGGAAAGATAGTTAATGGATTATTCTTTCCATTTTTCTCTTCCACCTCCCTTTTTCTTTGGGGTGGTCTCAGCTGATCCCTTTCTCGGTCGATGCTCGACCTAATTCTGATTATCTTCTATCATTTCGCTTTGTAAGCCACTTGATCAATTTGAAATTTTCATTATTGCCATGGGCAGATTTCTATCTTTTATTCGCCGCGTCATAGCATAAATTAATTCTGACAGATCCGAGATCTTACGAATTTTCTATCTTCTGCGAAAAAAATACTTTTCTTCGCAAATGAAAATAAAATCTGTACCACTTTTCTTTTTGTTAAAAAAAATATCATCGCTCAGTATGTCCTTCGTGATAGCTTCTTCTCGCTTTAAGTATTTCTTGCTTTTAATTTCCACGCTTAATTAGTTAGCCAAACGCTAAATAGTGTCTCAATAAGGATAAAGAAAAGATAGAAAAGGCAAAAGAGTGACAGAGTGAAACAATTGTGCTTGTTGATATGAGTTTGGTGAAGGATTGTTGAGGTGATGGCTCGATCCAAGAAATTTAAATCAATCGCAATGGCCAAGGGTTTAGACACACAATTTCCACGCCTCCTAAGTGTGAGGGGTGGGGGAGGAAAGGTGGGAATACGAGAGAGTAAGCCGATGAAAGAGGAAGAAGATGGTTATAATAGTACTTGGAAACGCTTTTGGTATCTTTAAAACAAAGCCAGAGCTGAATTGTGTATATTTAGGCTGGAAATATTGCTACTCGTTTTGTAATCAATGAATCTATTTTGTAAATTAATAAATTAAGAGTTGGAGATTTTTTTTCTTGGTATGTTGAAGACATAAGTTATTTGGGTATTTTTGATAATAAGTTTTAGTTCAGAATTTAAGATATAAGTAGAAAGGTATATAAAAAACGTATGGGAAATTAATATAACTTTTATAAGCAAAATTAACCTATTGTCGGACTGTATAACTTGTAGAATAATTATGGATGTAAATCAATTTATCTGATACTATTACTATTGGATAGCAAAAAAGTTATAGACGTCGAAGAACAGAAGGCAAAATAAAAAAGTGTAATAGCAAAAATTCCTCGTGAAAGGCACGAAATTGTACCCCGTTGATCGTTAATTTTTGTGCATCAATCGTGCTGATAGAGGCTGTTCAGTAAACTCTGAAAAAATGATTCCTCTCATACTAGTGGTAACATAATTTTGACTCATTCTGTATATTAGCCTGTTTTTATCTATATATATATATATACAGATATATATATATATATATATATATATATATATATATATATATATATATATATATATATATGAATCTCAGCATGTTTATATCTATCTCAGCCTGTTCATATCTATTTATCTATCTTTATTGTTTATAATTATCTATCAAACTCAGCTTATTTATATCTATCAGAGTGTTTTCGTATCTATCTATCTTTCTATCGATGGATCGATCTATATATCTCAGTGTATTCATATTTATGTATCTACATTTCTCAGCAGTGCGTTCATATCTATCACTGCCTGTTCATTATCTATATCTATGTCTATCTATCTATCTATCTATATATATATATATATATATATATATATATATATATCAGCCTGTTTATATCTATCTAACTCGGCCTGTTTACATCTATATATCTTTCTCAGCTTATTTATATCAATGTATCTGTTCCATCCTATCTATCGAAAACTGCTTTTTTACACAATCATGGTGCATTTTACAGTTTGCTTTTTCATGCACATAACAATGTGTACGTTTTGCAGTTTATACTTTGCTGCGCAAAAGTACCTAGACTTTTACCATAATACATTTGAAGTCTGTCGTTTGTTCTACACAACATTTTGTATATCCATAATTTCCCTGTCAGAAACTTAATACACTCAGCAAACTTGCAATCGATATTATTTCTAGTTATGTTCGAATAAATTGTTTTGTTTTTTTTTTCATCACATTTAATGTCTATTGAGAACATGATTGAGATCTTCTAAACTTTTTTCTTGATCCAATATGCATCTCTTTGATCATTAATTTGGGTCATTTTTAATTCTCTTTAGCTGGAATAGTTTCAACGAAACTGTCTAGAGAAAACGCATGAAACATATTTATCTAGGATTTCAAGAAATCTGGACTCTTTACGTAAAATTGATATTTAAAAAGAAACCTCCGACCCACACTTCATACATTTTGCACTCCATTTTCAAACAGATAATTATTTTAATTAGGAAAATGATTTCGTCAAACATACACGCTTGTTTTGGAATTTTTTTTTCTTTGTTTAAACGTTAACAAATTTATTAACAAACAAAAAATATAACTGTTTAACTTCACGACATTAATTTATCACTGAATTTCTGGTATGAGGAGTTATCATTATTTACACTATTTACATTTTGTCTCATGTCTTCATCTTTGTCGCTGTTATCTCATCGTTTTGGTCAATTTGCCCTCTGACCTTTATCAGGTTTATATCGATCCGGGTAACTTACAGGATATTCCGAACTGAACCTTTTATTTTATCTACAGGCGTAGACTGTTCTCGTTCAACTACCCACGTTTGGAAATATCTCGTGTAGTTCTTACTTTTAAAATTTTACATTGTTCGGACATCATCTTTATATATCAAAATTTATATCCTCATCTTTATTGTCATATTCACGACGCTTGTTTCGACCGTTGTACGCTCCGGCCTCTCTTCAGGCGATATATGTTGGTATTTCGAACTAAAGCGTTTATTTCATCCACCGAAGTTGTTCTAGTTCCACGTGCCATGCCTCTTCCGGATATCTCAGTTTCAGTTATTTCCCTTTAATAACTCAACTCTGCAAGTTTATTTTTAACCTCTGCTGTGATCAGGTATTGAACTCAAGACTCTTTGGGTCAAGTCACTGGTTTACTTAAACCAACGCTTTTATCGACTGGGCCATGTTATTTTTTAGTACTGGTCAGTTATTGTGCGCACTGTTTCTACTGCTTCATACTACCCAGCCAAGGGATTGAACACACGTTTACTATATCACCAAAATCACGAACAGATCCACTAGGCTGCAATAAATAATTCACAACATCATTTCAAATACAATTTAAAAAAAAAAACACATTGGAAAAAACATATAAGAAAGAAAAAATAGTCCTTTTTTTTCTTTTATTGTTTTGTGTTTTCTCCCATAATCGAACATTGTTTTTTTCATATAAAGGAAACATTTCTTCAATATGCTTTTAATGATAATGTGAATAAATAAAAAGGTATAAACAAAAATATCTAAAGTTTATCCTTTTTAATTAAATATTTCGTAATTGCCAGTATATTATTCGTATTTGTTTTAATCGGTATCACCCCATGCAAGGTAGTAAAGCCACTAAGACACAAGGGGTTACAGAGTGCGGAAGGATCAGGAACAGAAACGTTAATAATGAGCCGAAAGAAAAAAAAGAGTAATCAGAAGGACAGTAGATAGCGATTGACATTGCATTTAAATTTTTGCAAGGGAGTAAAGCCACTAAGACAGAAGGTGCTACAGTGTGTGGAACAGTTAGGAACAGAATCATTAATAATGAACGGGAAGTGAAAATAGTAATCAGAAGGACAGTAGATAGCGATTGACATTGCATTTAAATTTTTGTGGATTAAAGTTGGTTGGAAAACATGGAGACCGAAATGAATTCCACAAGCGTGAAGTGCAAGAAAAGAAACTGTTAGCATCGAACTTACGGCTATATCTCAACATTAAATTGCTGAGATCTCGTGGCCAGTTTAGTACTGCGCTTAAATTCATAAAGTCGAGGTACTATAGCGAAGAGTTTGTCCGAACAATTACCATTAAAGTATTTATTGAAACGACACGGCGAGGCAACCTTACGGCGGCGAAAATGTCACTGCAGACGAACTGCCAGATCAGGACCAATAATATTGCTGATTCTTTTTTGGATTTTATCAAGACGCTCAAGGTAAATAACACAACCACAGGACCATATGTGGCAACAATATTCTAAGCATGGAGGAATGGTTTATTTTCATATTATATGTTTTAATGTTGTAAACAAAACAAGATCATTTCTTTAAATCGTAATATTATCGTCACCGTCAGAAAAATGACCTAAATCTTTTATAGATGACATTGCTCCGGTCATTATCAAATACCGTCGGCCAGAATATGTGTGTAATTGTGGTCGCGGAGACCTCGTCCGTGCATGGACTCGACATCCTCGCGTCGATATACGAGACTCACTTCTTTCTGGCACAGTATTTATACATCTCTCTGACACGTAGGTCTTTCCCACATGTACATATATTTTAGGCGCAACTTGTTCGATTATTTGAGTCTGTGTTCAGCTGCTAAGATCATTCCTTGTCAACACTGCATTTGGATTTTCTAAAGAACACAGAGTGAAAATTTTATTTTGGCATCATCTAAGGCAGTGGTTCCTAAACGGTACGGCGCACCTCACAGGTTAGTAGGTGAGGCGGAATGATTGAAAGACAACCAAAAATTTAGAAATAAAAAAATGTTTTCAAAAAAAGTTTCGAAAAATTTATATGCTAAAAATAAATATGATTTCAAAATTTGAAATATTATTATGGATTACTTTTAATTGCATGCACGAGTCCCAATATAAATAGTTATAAATATTTATTGACCAACTTTATCTTTGTGATATTTTCGTATTATATCAAGTATTAAGAATATCGTATCTACGATCTGCAATTTGAAGGAGAGAGTTATCAATGATAATCTTCTGTCCTCGAATCCACAGTTAATTCTCTGTAAGCCTCTTTTTTATTTTTAAACGTACTTTTTATAACATAAAAATTTTCATTCCGTGAATGCGGACTATAGAAAAAAAAATTTGGAACCACTGATCTAAGGTGAGCCATATACTAGAATATTATTTATATATACATACAAACTTTGAATAAATATTAGGTTGGTGCAAAAATAATGTCGGTTTTTGACGTATTTTTAAGGTCAAAATCCGACATTATTTTTGCACCAACCTAATACAAAATTCACAGTCATAACAAACGATAAAGTATTTTAGCCATTTTTATTTAATTAAAATACCTTCTTTTTTTGTTTATTTTTTTGTTTGTTTTGTTTTGTTTTGTTGGTCGATGACTGTAAGATTTTCTCTTCTTGTTATAGTTTTAATATCAACTTTTAATCATGTAAATAACATTCATCAAAGCTTATTTAAATATGACGAAAAGAATCACCAAAGCGATTATTTTCAAGTTTCAATTATTAATAATCTTTTATTTTTTCGCATAAATAAATTTAACAGTATTAAGAGATTTTTTTTTCTTTTTTGAAATTGAAAATTTGTAAACCCTTTTTATTATTGTCATATTAATTTATTTTCCCCGAAGTTCATAATATTTAAACAAAGAAACAAAACAAGTTCATGAAGTATCAATTCTTTCTGAGGATTTAAATAGATTATATTTTATTCTATATTCGAAATTGTTTCATAAAATTGTTTCATCAACAAACCAATCAAAATCTTTAGTACAGATTTAATTTGCTTGTAAACATTAATGTACAATTTCTAATACAAAATTGCTCTTGAGTTAATTCTTGATTATTTTCCCAAAGTGAGTAATTAAATCCTAGCGTTGAATCTTAGCTCTGATCTAGATCTATTTGAATTCTTTCTAATTTGACGCATCTTTCAAATGTTCATCAAGAAAGACAGTGGTTCATTGATGTAACATTAGTTGATTAATTTTAACACAAAACAAATCGAATAAGGAATTTGATTTTTTATTCAATACAAATTCTAAAAAATACAGTGAAAAAATCTGCGTTCTCGTTTAAATATAATCTGAATGTGTATTTTTGATCTTCTGTAACCTTGTGGGAAGTTTGTTTTACAAATATTAACTAATGTTTAACTAATTTTTAGAAGCATTAGTTTGACTAACTACTTAAATTGATCTTTACTCGCCAAAATAAATTTCGTTTATACATATATACTTCACTGAGATCAAATGTATTTATTTACGCGTCGAAGTGTTATAAAAAATATTCGGCAAGAATTCAACTGAATGCTTATATCGTTGTTGTCATAACAGGACAGAATCTCTCATACGTAACTTTATACAACTCAGGATTTCTTTAATTGTCGTCGGCCAGTTGATCCAGGACTTTCTCCGAATGTGGATTTTACATCTCGTGTTGATGTAAGAAATTCCCTTACTGCCCCCCTCTACTTCGTACTTATATCTTTACCTGTCATATGGTTTTTCCCACTTGCGAAATCTCATAAGGACAATGAAGGCAAAATCTATTCTGCCATGATCTAAGACACATGCTAGATACATTTAAAAAGAAACATAAATTGGCCCAAATTAAGCGAAAGCTGTAAATTCTGTAAGCATAAAAAAATAAAATTATGTTTTTTTTTTTAATCAGATAACAGGAAAAACTTTTTTTTTATTATGGTAATGGGAATAATAGCCGTTTTCCCTAGAAGGAAACATTTGGCATTAAGCAGCTTACGGTTGAAATTTATAAAAATTCTCCTTAAAACAACTTTTCAGGAAAATAAGTTTCTCATTTTCAGTAGTTGTTATTGCTCTTTTCAGTATTGATAAATGTTTCCGTCCTAAGCTTTTCTTTGAAGTAGTGTGGAAGATCAGCATTATAAATATGTCATTATTTTATCTTTGAGTTACACACACACAAACACACGTGTATATATATATATATATATATATATATATATATATATATATATATAGATAGATAGATAGATAGATAGATAAGTAATGTTTTTTCTTTATTAATCACTTTACGCTGGACACCCTTATTTGTGTAGACGCTCCGTTTATTTTAATTTAGTATACATAAGAATTAGTAATTTTAATTTCTGAAGGTGTCAATTTGTGAAAAATTGTAGATCGGTGTAAGTGGTGAACATGATTGTCTATTTCTGTAATTTTTAGAGTCCGGCAAATTTAAACACATTCCAAAAACTCCGCTGACCTCAGATACATAGATGACATTCTCCTAATATATCGTCACAATAAAAACAAAAATCTAGCAAACATCATAAAGAGTCATATTAACCAAGAAAGAACCATCAAATTTACAAATGAACATGAAATAGACAAATCTCTACCTTTCCTAGGCATCTTATTAATACTATTACGAATTTGCAACATATAGAGATATGAACCCCAAGTTCCAAAAAAAAAAAAAAAAAAAAGGGAAAAGATGGGTTCGTTCACACGGCACAGGTAGCGACGAATAAGGAATATAAGATAAACGTTTGAAAATAATCTTATATAACAAAAACAACAGAATATAGAAAGAGTATGAAATAACACACGTAATATCAGTAAATATCACACTTATAAATGACACTTATCTGATACTGGGTGTTAGTTCAAGCATTTGTGTTTCATGAATAAGTTCAAATGTTCATAATGGCAAATAGACAGAATCTCTTTAAAATGTCCAAATAAAAATCGGTAGTCCTTTTTCTTCAAGGTAAGCTGGATGAGCCTGAAGTGGTACGTGTATTTCGTTTCCTCTCCTATAATGGAATTACACACAACATGAAATTGGGATGATAATCTTTTATTCTCTATACATCAAGTAGTTGAATAAATTCCTGATCTTCAGAAATGATATACACAACAATAGAATAAGTTCATAGGTGCATCTCTCATGAGCTGACGATGAGAGACAATTTACTCGCGACCTGTTGTGGTCAGAGATTATCGGGAAACTGAAAATACAATTAAACAAACTCACTTGGTAGTTCATCTTACGTGGGCTTGAGTGACCGACTTTTACTTGTTCCTTTAGAAAGCTAATCTCTCTAGTTGTCAAGCGACACAGATTCTTTCCAGCCATTTCTTAATCGAGACATGACTTGGTCTAGACAGGAAATAAAAAAGAAAAAAAGAAAAACAAAGAAAATGTGTCCCTTAATAAATGGATTATATGCCTGATTTAAAATTAAACACTGCGAGCCATGTCACACCTCCAAACCTATAAAAAAAATGGCTATTTTTCTAAAGACAAAATTATATATGGGATAAGGCTTCATTATCGACACCTTTGATGTGACGTATATCGAGATTATATTCTTGCAACGCCAAATCTATTTTTATTTTTCATCTTATATAAAAAGGTCAGGTGATGATCCGTATAAATGATAACAGGTTGACCAGATGACGACCTCAAAATGTAGCAAAACTAATAGTAGAGCTAAAGCTTCTTTGTCTATTGTGGAATAATTCTTCTGATGGGTGTTAAATTTTCTTGGAAAATAACTGACATAGTGTTCGATATAAATCCTCGTCCAATTTTAACAGCACAACACCCATACCATAATCACTCGCATCGACAGCAAGGCTAAACGGCTGAGTAAAGTCTGGAGCTTTGCAGACAGGATTCGAACATAACAAGACTTCGACTTGATCAAGAGATCATTGACAGGAAAGATACCACTGAAGCTTAGCCTTTTTCTTTAATAAACACAAACAGTAAAGCTACGTCTGAGAAATTCTTACAAAACTTATGGTAATAACCCGCCATGCCCCAAAATTCTTTGCCAAATTCTTATATTATTCTTAAAAATATATAATTTATAAGATAAAAATATAGTATTTTTGATTCGATAAGGGTTACTCGAAATTTTGATTCGAAGTTATCTGTTACCTCGGAGTTACTGAGTTCAACAACTTCTTCTTTGTTCTCATCTGATTCACATGTGTGAAACACTAATATGGTATCAGTCTTTCCACTTTCGAAGTAAGATTTAATCATATTGATATGATACATTTGAGTTGATTTCCTGCGGTCACGAGTACCCGTAATGTAATTGAGGTCGTTTACTCTTCTGGTAATCTCGCATGAACCATGATATCGAGCTTTGACAGTGTGAATGTCTATAGGTAATAACACAAACACTTTGTCACCAGCGTTAAATCTTCGCTCAACTGCTTCTCGATCGTATTGATTCTTCATTTTTCGCTGAGCTAACAGGAGATTCTCACGAGGCAATTTACTTGCTTCAGTTAGCCGAGTCCGAAATTGAGACACGTAGTCTAAGAGATTTTCGTTCTTCGGATCTTCCTTAATAATTTCAAGGGACCACGGATGGAATGTCCGAATATTAATTCAAATGGACTGAATCCTAATGATTCTTGAACGGAATCGCGGGCTACAGACACCAAGAAATGAATACTTTCATTCCATTCTTTTGGTTGGTCCAAACAATATATTCAGATCATATTTTTCAGTGAAATCTCTTGGGATTGTGAGTGTTAGGCGCTAGACCCAACCGAAGTTATGCCTGAACAATTTTCGATCTAAAGTTTGACCCTTGGTATAACTGTAAATCTTTGATTAAACGTACAGTAAGGAAAAGGGTGATAAGGAATTTTACTATTTTCCGAGCCTAAATATTTCTTAAGTGTATTGATTCCGGGAATCTAGTTGAAGTACACATAATTGTTAAAAGGTACTGGTTTCCCAACTGTTCTGGTCCAGGTTAGGACCAAGGAAGAACAACACGAACACAAGAGTAGAAATAACGAAGGTATATTACATGAAATAATAATACAAGATGTGGAAGGTGTTAGTATGACTGTCAGTCTGGTTTGGAGTGAAATACTATCGGCTCGACTTGATTCGACCCTCTCTCTTGAGAGGCGTAGTATACATAGTGTTAGGAAGAGTACATTCCGTAGTTATAGGTAAGGACCCATGACACCAACTTAGTCTCGTGTAACGGACCAACATAATCTATAATTACACGGTTAAAAGTTTCTTTAAATGCGGGAATGGAGTATAAGGGAGCAATCGGAATTTTCTTATTAGGTTTTCCCACCACTTGACAAACATGGCAAGTCTGCTAGTGTTCAGATAGGTCTTTCCGGATTCCAGGCCAATAGAAAGGTATCAGAATCTTATCACAAATCCTATTTATACCCAGATGGCCTGCCAGAGGAATTTCATGGGTTGTTCTCACTATCTCTGGTCTATAAGTTTTGGTGATGACGACTCGATAGACCACTGTCCTGTCCCCCGAAGCTGGGACATGTGGAAGTCTCAACTTTCTTATAAGCACATCGTTTTTAAGACAATATCCTTTTGGAACTTTCTCTAACTTCTCCTTCGGAAACGCCTAACTAAAAAGCGGAATGGTTTCGGGATCTCTCTCCTGTGCTATCACCAGCTGTCTCCTTGATAGAGAAACATCGAAAGCGAAATCAATGCTATTCTCTCTCACGAGACTCGAACAGTTGAAATCCATGTCAGGATTTTTAAGTTTGGGATCGATCGTCTCATCTTTCACCCCACAAAATTTTTCTTTTCTAGGTTTTGCTCAAATCACGGCACACAAAGGAAATATACCAGGGTTCTCTTCCTCGATTTTCTCTGTTTCTGTCGAGGTGACCGGTTGTAACATTACCTTGGGATGGATGGATAATTACCTTCCTACCGGCTAGCTTGTTCCCTAGCAACATGGATACGCCTTTCATAGGCCGTCTGGGAAAACTCCAAAAACAATGAGTTTCGATATGAAGTTGAACTCCATGCAAAATCATTACTGATAACATGGATAACAAATTCGCCCGTGACCAAATTCGACCCACATGGCAGAGAACTTATTAAAATTATGGACTGAGAAACATAAAGAAAGCGTGTCCCTTAATAAATTGATCATACGTCTGACTTAACATTCAACAATGAGGGCCATGTCACATTACCAATAAGAAATTAGATTTTAAAGTTTATGGCAGACACACTACAAAAATGACTTAATCTATTTCTATTACCCTTAAAATTTCCACTACATGCAAAACATAAAATGAGGACTAATCATAGAAACCCTTAGAATATGTAGCCCATTATATTATCGAAACCCTTAGAATAGATAGCCAATTATACCTGAATGGAGAAAAGAAATACATAAAAAAAAAGATTAACATTCCTTTACTAGACAGATCATTTCATCCCCAACGTTAGAAAACAATCATACAAGTCCGCACGTGCCCAAACAGTAGACAACCGTCGACAGAACTTCTGGCATCAAAAACACATAAAATTCATAACCTTACCCTCCAACCCTCTATCAATATATATATATATATATATATATATATATATATATATATATATATATATCATTATTTTTGCACCAACCTAATATATATATATATATATATATATATATATATATATATATATATATATATATATATATAATAACAAGGCTTAAACACTAATATTCCATGGTCATAATTTATTCCATTGGAATCGTAAATATATATATATATATATATATATATATATATATATATATATATATACGGTTGGTGCAAAAATAATGTCGGTTTCTGACTTATTTTTAACGTCAAAAACCGACATTATTTTTGCACCAAACTAATATATGTATGTATGCATATCAGATAAAGATATATAATTTTTATATATCAAGAAAAATATTTGAGGAAATATTGGAGGAATTTACTCGATCGCCTAAAAAAATGCATAAGATAAACCTCAAGGAATCTAAATAATACATCATATGTGATGGTTGCTCACCCTAAGCAGACTAACCATAATTTTGACATAAAATAGCTACTTTGCTCAAAGGAGAAGACAATTCACTGAGACGAAAATGTTTAGAGAGTTCCTTGATCGTAAGGTCATCCACAGTAAATTTCCACCCTGACACTTACAAAATTTCACCATTCCTGGCAAATCTTCCATTATCACACTTTCAGGATATCTAATAACAAAAGTGATGGAAACAAAAAGAAAAAGAAACTAAATGAAATCGGCGAGATTATATATAAAAAAAATTAATTTAAAATCCTAGCATACCTCGTTCGTGCGCATGTCTATTCGCATACATTTTCCCCATATATATATATATATATAATAATCGACTCTCCCGTCGAGATTCGACGTAAGAGGTTCAAGCAGATCAGTTTCCAGGAAACCGACAGCCCGACACCGGCACACATGAGATTTGATTATAGTGGTGAAGGCCTCGTGCAGGACCATCCACACTTTTTGGAGGGACGAATACAGAGACCTGGTGCACCGAATGCCACAAGGTTCCCAAACGACCCTCCGCAGGTTTTGAATTCAGAGTTGTCCATCCAAGGCTATAGAACCCAGTCTGTCCTGCTATTTTACCCATAGCTGGAGGGAGAAGAAGAGGATTCATACCTTTCCCAAGGGTATTAGCACGTAAGTGAATGTAATGGATTCGAGTGGAATTCGAACTCAGCTCTCCGATTCCTCAATCCAAGCCGATATCCATTACTCCACCGTGCCTATATATATACTAGTTCTGTGGAGTTTGGCTTCGAAAATATCATCTATAGCCAGATGGATGGTGTCCAGATGGGTAGTCCCCTTGGCCCTGCATTGGTTGATATTCTTGTGGATTTCTACGAGTCGGTGGTTTTTGAAAAAGTTTCTGAATCTTTTATTTATTTTAGATACGTTGATGACACTTTTGCTACTTTTTCCACTGAAAGTAAGGTCTTGAACTTTTTCATAGAGCTTTATCCTTCACTATCGAAGTTGAGAAGAATAATTGCTTACCTTTTTGGGACGTTGTTGTTGAGCAAAGTAGAGAGTGTTTCGTAAGAGTATCTATCGTAAACCCCCACCTCTACTGCCTGTATATAAATTAGTGTGCGTTTTCAGCTACATCAAGGAAAATTAGCCTTATTAAAACCTTCGCACACAGAGTGCTCAAAATTTGTTCCACTACGAGACTGGACTCTGAATTGGAGAATATCAGGAGGATTTTCTTGTGCAATGGCTATTCAGAAACACTTATTAATTAAATTATTAATAAGAAAACAAGTTAATTTTATCCTCCTAAAGTCCTGGGGTTTTCTAAGTGTCTAGCATATTTGAAAGTTCCTTGGATTGGGGATAAGAGTGAAAGGTTAGTTAAGCAGATCATTAAGGACACATGGCACAGTGGATAAAGGCGTTGGTTAGATCCAGTGACAGGACCCAAAGAGTGTGAGTTCAATACCCGGTTAAGGCAGTGGAGAACTTTCAGAGGGAAAATTAAAAGGAGATAACTGATAACTGACATCCATTAAACATGGCACGTGAAACTAGAACAGTCTACCCCAGTGAGCGAAATAAAGGGTTCAGTTCGATATTCCAACCACCTGAAGAAGGTCGGAGCGTACAACGGCCGAAACGTTGTAATAAATATGGCGACAAAGAGGAGGATAATAGTCTGAATAATGTATTAATAAGACGGTTTTTAATTGTTTTCCGTCTGTTGCTCTGTGTTGTATTTTTCGCACTTGGTCTACGTTTCTGTCGTTTCGACATCAAATTGAATAATTTGGTTTAAGAATTTAGTTGCCAGTGCGCTGCTGGTTATGTGGGGCGTACCACCTTACATTTAGAAACGAGGACCAATGATCATCTGCCTTCGAAAATAAGACTTGACAAAATAACTAACTTGTGTTACCTTCCCTCTTCGAATATGGAATCTGTTTAATGGAAAATATAGCAACATGCCAAGTCTTCTAAGAAAGAGTGGTTTAGAGTTATTTATAGAACTGTTTCCAATAATCATTTAAAGATTTTGGAATCAGTCTCTATATCACTGCGCAAACCTTCTCTCTGTCGGCAGAAGGATTTTGTCAAGTCTCTTAATCTTTTGGGGGATATTTTATTTTAATTGTCCCTCGCTAATTGTATTTACACGAGATTTCCCCTTCCCTTAATATAAATACACATACACACACTCATACACACACACACACACATATATATATATATATATATATATATATATATATATATATATTAAAAAGAAGAGAAGAGAGGTGCCGTAAACGTTTTTGGAGCGGAGATTTCCACATATTATTAAAAATAATTAATTTTTTCTTTTGTTTTTCAATGTTAAATATTTAACCAGAAACACGTGTAGTGTAACATTATGTAAAACAAAGCATAATATTTTTTTCTAAATAAATCCACATTACAACCAAAAACGTTTACGGCACCTCTCTTCTCTTCTTTTTAATATACATACTTTTCTCTCGTTGGAACCACTACAACCTCTTTCTTTTATATATATATATATATATATATATATATATATATATATATATATATATATATATATAAAGAAATATAGTCTTAAGGTGTGCTATATTTAGGAATAAAGTGCTCAATATCAGAGATAGAGCGTGTGGCGTGACGATTGCATATAGCATGAAACAGACTGTCGCCTCTAAGTGTTGACTTCTATGTTTTTTTTTTGTTTTTTTTTTCTCATTTCGTTGTTGGAAGATTTACCTGATGATCCTGAATCCTTAAAAAAGGATTTAGGTGAAATAAATTATCGTAATGGTACATTAAAGTGATTTGTTTTTCATTACATATTTATATATATTTATTTATTATATATATATATATATATATATATATATATATATATATATATATATCGTGTTTCTCCCTTTTTTTTGGTCTTCGTTGTTACTGTTCTTTCATATAATTTATTACCAACGATTTACTCGGAATGAGATGTTGGACGAAAGGGCCTTAGAGACAAATATTTTCCTTTTTCTTTTAAAACAATATATCTATTTTGTACCTCTAAACATTTGTTTATATATATATGAAATTAAAGCAAATCTTTGGGTGTGTGGTTGATGTAATATCGGCGCTGAGAGTTGAATTTAAATTCTAGGTTAGCATGATGCATTCCCTTTCGAACTAATGCCCTTGGGAAAGGTATGAATCCATATCATCTTCTACTCTCCCCTAACACGTATGGGTTAAATAGCAAGACACACTGGGCTGAGCCGGGCTGGGTTGGTCTGAGAAAACGTGGAGAAAGCAACAGAAAAACCTCTATGTTTCTGGAGTATGCATGAAGCTCGTATATTAGTGAATAGGCTTATCACAATTTCCAAACTTCAAACCGAGACAGTTATAGTTTTGTCTTGTGTAATGAACCGTACACAGGGTTGATACACGCTTATAGCACCGAGACAGATCCGATCAGTCCATGACGTATGGTAATTCTAGTAATCGATAAATCACATGGATAAATATATATCAAAGAACTTTGATTCCAGGATATTTTCTACGGATAATCTTAGTAAAGCAATTGGCGATTGTTTTTGTTATTTTTGTATTAATTCAGCCAAGAGGGAATTAAATTTTAGTTCTTTAATTCCATAAACATTTCAATAATTGAGCTTTCATCTGTTTTAAGCTTTTAGTTGGACTCACAATTGTTGAAACACTGTATATGTCAAAACTCAGACTTTTACAACTAGAATGCACCATGCCACCTCCACGGAGTCAAAACATCCTTATTTCCCTTTTGTTCCAAAGTTAACGAGAAATTTCGCCTCAGACAACCATTTCTCAAGATTTCCACTTTGTGAAACAGACTCCCAAGGGCTGCTTCCCCGCTCGCTACAATCTATAATTTCATGTCAAAGGTCAATCGTTATTTATCCTCCTTATCCTCATAATCTTGACTTCCTATCAGTTCTGATTTCATTCATATCACAATCCCGATTTAAAATTACTAAATTCCCCCAATATTTCCTCTAATATTGTTCATAATATATAAAAATTATATATCGTTATCTTATATATATATATATATATATATATATATATATATATATATAAAGTGAAAAAACAAACCACTTTAAGGTACCATTACGATAATTTATTTCACCTAAATCCTTTTTTAAGGATTCAGGATCATCATTCAGTTCAAAAGGATTTAGGTGAAATAAATTATCGTAATGGTACCTTAAAGTGGTTTGTTTTTTCATTACATATTAGCTCTGTCCTCACATTGAGCTCGCAATATTTCATCCTCTTTGGATTTACCAATTCGGTTTACCAAGTTCCTTATAACTTATATATATATATATATATATATATATATATATATATATATATATATATATTGTGGGTGGGTGTCAATTTATTAGATACACTCTTCCAGTAAGGGTTTTGATGCCCCTCTTTTTACCTTTAGAATTGGCTCAATTCTTTCGATGTAGTCTATGTCGTTCTGATAGCAATCTTTCGAAATTTAAGTCCAAGTTGTTATGCCATCTAACAATTTTTCTAAATTGGTTGGTTGCTTACGTTTTATAGTAAATTAATTAAATTTATTAAACAAAATAATAAGATTTTTAGCGTTTTTCCTCCATAGTGCCGTGGTCATTAAAAAGACCATTACTAAACGGAGAAGAATAACTGTTTTTTTTAATCATTTCATCCCAAGCAAGGCGGGAATGCTGCTATTACGCAGAGGGTTACAGGGGTTGAAAGTTGGGGAAAAGATTGAGGAAAGGAGAAAAGATTAAAAGGATTCAAGGAGAGAAAAGATGGCGTTTGAAGTTGCATTTAATTTTTGAAAATTTTAGTTATCAGGGAAGTAAACGAAAGGGAGTTCCACGGGCGCGAAATGCAAGAAAAGAAACTGTAGAAGAGATTAATGCATTTAGCTATTTTGACAGTAAAATGGTGGGACCTAGATGCCAATCTAGTAGCACGCTTAAATTCATGTAGTCAGGACACCAGGGGAAAATCCCGTCAGAGGAGTGGCCATGAAAATATTTGTAGAAAAATAGAGGGAAGCCACGTCACATCGGCGAAGAAGTGACTTCTATTCATATTGTCTTAAATAAAATCAAGGAATGAACGTACATATCCATTTGAGGCAACATGCAAAGCTGTACATGTGCCCCTTGTGCCAGTAAACATTTTAAGCTTAGGCTCATTTGTCAGAGAATAAAATGTGCGTAAAAAAACTGCGTTAAGATATTCTTTCAGTTAAGAAAAAAGCCTTCAAAATCAGCATACAATATCATAGTTCGAATACCGACACTTGAGACTACTTCAGCCACAGTTCAACTTACTATGACACGAGGCTAAAATAGTAAACATCCAGCATATATCAAACTCGCTACACTAGCGAATTGGTCCGTGATTTTGCCAAAGTATTCGTTTTAATTTCTTTTTTTGCTTGGAAACAAGCCAAATCCCTAAATGTAAAGAATGATCTTTAAACTCTATCAGTCTCAGGTTGTATAAATGGCTCATAACCGCGAATCAGTGAATTCTTTTCGAAAAGCTTACACAAGTTTTAATCAATCCAATCTTAATAAATGAATGAGTAATTGTGTTAATATTTTGACTTGTTACGTGCGTAATCGATAAGCTTAGGCAAAACTATTATTCTGAGATTTATAGACATAAAGGTACCTCAACAACCCGTTGGTGATTAAAGTAAGCATAATTCAATATTTAATATGTATTTTATATAATGTTGGAACCAAATAAATGGCCGTTTTTGTTTTGTTTTTTTTGCATTGCAATCATTTTGTTCTTTTTTCTGATTGTGCGTCTATTTATGGTGGTAAGCCAAAAGTAATGTCCGCTCTTCTTTAATTACAACACATCTAATATCAGAACTAAAGAGATGAATACTATAATAAAAACAAAGTCTCAGGATTCCAAAGTTTAATTCTCGACATAATCTCTTTCTTTCCATTTTTACTGGATCACCTTTTAATCGAGGCATGTATACTTGTCTTGTAAAAGCTTCTTAGCTGTTTTCATTGCCGTATTGCTTATTTTCAATCATCATTACTAGAGTACCCCTGAGAGTAAAGTAGTTCTCCAGTAATGACAGTTCCTGCACATGAAAGTCTGTGTGGCCTATCAGACTGTATTGTGGATAAGTTGAGTTTATATGTGCAGCAATGGAATGTCTGGTCTTTAAGCTACTGTGAGGAATTTCACTGTCATGTTATCGCCCCTCTACAAATAGGACATCACAAACAAGCTTTCAGTTTTGACAATGCGTTAGAAGTTAGAATTGATAGTGACACCATTTAACAATATGTCTAAATTTCGGTCCTAAAATACAGCAGCCATGATTTTCTCTATAGAGAAGTCTGTTTTAAGCTTCTGCTTCCTTGGTGAGCCTAGGTGTCCTGCCACTCCAGTGATTTTCATAGCGACTATCCTCCTTATCAAGATCATATTTTATGATGTGCAGCTACAGAAATCCTTGGGCAATAACTACCCTCTATGCCTTCATTGAGTCTATCAGAACTGTGGGAGCCAGTTTTGCCTTGTCAGGGAGCCTTTAAGTATCCATGAGAGTCTACTGAATTGATAACACACCTGGAAGCTAAAACATTATTTTTCAATATGGATTCTTCTATACGCTATAATGAAATCAGCTTATTTGGACATGTCTTAATTCACAGTAGCAACTCA
>OZ010611.1:18699456-18766956 GCA_963932145.1 Acanthosepion lycidas | reverse complement strand
TATAGCCATAAACCCCTAAAAATGACATTTATTTAATAAATACTGACAAATTAGTAAATTAAAGATGTAATCGTCATAAACAAAGTTAAAAGAAGTGAAAACAGAATAGATCCAGAATAAAATTTGGATTTATAATTGAGAGAAGCCAAAGGATTGCCAAAAAAGAAATATATCGTCTTCAGACCCGAGAGAATATCATTGAATGTCTGAAATAAATCAAGAACAGGTTTCTGTCTTTGTGGAATAACAAAAATAATATAGAAGATATGTATAGAAAAGTGTTCCATATTGTAAAATTGTTCAAATTCACTGTAAGTTCCTGCCATATTCATCAGTAATCTACTAATCGTAGGAAATATCCGTGCTATAAATTATTCCTTTCTTTCTTCACGCTTTCAGAAAGGTTGATGGTTGTATCAGAAGTGTTTATCAGAGTCTCATGGAGTCAAATTTCCGATACCAAAAACATTACACATCTCAACAACAAAAATACTCTGTAGTCAGTGTACTGATAAATCATCAGTTACCTCCCCTTAAAATCTAGGAGGTATAAAAAGCACCCTGTTACATCCTTCAGTAGACTAGTAGTGAGAGTAAAATGTAATAAAGCTTTAGTATAAGTTTATTCACTGGTTCTGTTTTTAATACAGTCAGTTGACATGGGAAAACTGAAAGTAAGAAGCAATGTTTTTACCAAGCCTGAATCCCTCTAAAGGCCGTAGTTAGTTAAATTTCATTCCAAGGTAAAAAAAAAATATATATTTACCGAAAATATTAATTCCGCTAAACATTCGCCTACAAAGAAATTAAATTAGGAGAACAATAAAAGAAAAAGAAATCGAAAAACAAGTTATACAAGCCTCTTTATCCGCGGTTTCAGTACCTCACAGTCCGCGCAAGAAATAAACATGTCATATCCAAATTTATGAATGGTCACAATTTGGATATGACAAAAGAGAAGCTTATAAAGTGTTATCTTAAAGTAAATGAATGTCCCCGACTTTATAAAAAAAAACATAGTACTGGAGTTGCGAGAATCTATAAGAATTATTCTTCTATCCATCGCCTAACTGTTATTACAATATAATACTCTTATAATTTTTCTCTTTTATTATTAGTTATTGTTGTCAATCTCTTATTATGCCTAATAAGATCTACGATAAGACCGAATCTTCTATCAGTCACATAATTCATTGCAGTTAATTGTTATAATTTTTCTCTTTTATTATTAGTTATTATAATACTCTTATCCTTCGTAATTTATAAACTAAATATTTCCATAGGCGTAGGAAAAGCATAGAATAAAATATTTTCAGTTTCCGGCATCCTCTGGGATGTTTCGAATATATCCTCCGCTAATAAAGAGGGTTTAGTCTATTTTTTATAAAGTAATATAAACTTAATAAAAATGAAAGCCTTAAGTAGCACAATATGGAAAATGGTAGTTTATAACTAATTTTATTCTGCTTTAATATGTGACACGTATGACTTGATATTCTCAATTTTATGAGTAGCCGTTGTAATGAAATGATTTAAAAAACTAAGAAAAAATAATAAACTGTCGTCTACAACAATCATTTACTGCACCAGCTGATATACAGTGGTGCCTTCCTTGACAGTTTACAGTGAGTTCAACAAAATATGCTAGGTTTCGTTCCATTCAAATAATTCAACGCAAATATAGACCTACATCCACATGTTAACCTCTTTCGTGTCCAAATTAACTTTCCTACAAATATGTGTGAATATAAATGATCAAGATTCATGTATTTTACTTTGAAACTCACATAATTACGCAAATTTATCGGAGAAAACATATCAAACTGCTCACGAAAATTTGCTTCGAAACGAAAGTTCCTAGATGCTTGAATATTCATGCACGCATGCCCATAATTATTTTCGACCGACACATACAAAGCAATTAGCGTTCGTCTCATAAGCCCTACCAGACTTTGTTATGTTCCCTTCATTTCTTTCGTTTCATCACTTGTTATCACTAAACAGATACTGATCTCTGTGACGTCATTCGCCTGCAGTGATTAAAGCTTCATGAAAAAAAGTATCGATCTTTATCCTGACCATAATAAATCAGCAGTTAAATCAACGACCACTCCTCCTCCATTGCAGTCTGTTTCTTCCTCAGTCACTCTATTTGCGTTTACCTGCCTCAGCATTTAGGAATTCAGTCAGACATGAGCCACAGTAAAAGCTCTTATTGATTCGGAACGATTATTTTAATTTGAAAATAGAGAAAACGTGATGTTTTGATTGGATACTAGTTTGTTACCGATGTTTTGATTGGACAAACAAAATTGCACAAAAATGCCTATTTTTGTAAAAGCTCGTATAACACTTTAGTACATAATCCTGTTTAGTTATTAAATTATTAGGTTGTTTGGAAGATAATGTCCGATTTTAGAATGAACCTTTTAATTGAGTTCTAATATATTATTATAATTGTTGCACAAAAATATATGACATTCCTAATGATTAAAGTGTCGTTTTTGTTAATTTTATATCAATCTATTTCAGAGTTTAACTTAAAATATTATATAGCCCTCATCTTGAACATGAACAAAGAAAAGATTCGTTTATTTTTTGGATGAGTACAAACATGGTCATAATGCTGCTGACATTAACAGAGCATGGAGTGAAGGATACACTTATGATCAGACA
The DNA here is from genome assembly GCA_963932145.1 of Acanthosepion lycidas. NCBI lineage: Eukaryota > Metazoa > Mollusca > Cephalopoda > Sepiida > Sepiidae > Acanthosepion > Acanthosepion lycidas. The sequence continues at coordinate 18,764,280 of OZ010611.1, read as the reverse complement.
ATCTGGCGCTGAAGTTCAGCAGAAGAGATACGAGTCTCGAAGATAAATCTGCAATTAACAATGAACATCTGAAAACACTCGTCCAACAAAAGCCACGTTAAAGTGCCTGAGAAATGTCTCGCATAATGAATGTCCGAATTTCAACAATATCAGACCATCTCAAGAAAATTGGCAACGTAATGAATCTCAATAAAGGGGTTCCACATGAACTCAGTGGAAGTCAAAGAGTTTGACGTTTTGAAGTGTGTTCGATGTTGCATAAGCGAAATTCGAATGATCTCCTTCTTGATTGAATAATGACTTGTGATGGGAAATAATTCCTTAATGACAATCGTAAACGATCGGCTCAATGGCTTTGACCCTGACGAAAGAAACAAACACTTTCCAAAACCAAATTTGCCCCATCAGAACACTATGATGACTGGTGGTCGGCCATTGTCGTTATCTATTACAGTTCTTTGAAATGTAAACAAAGGATCACTGCCGAAGTTTACTGTCAGCAACTATAGATGAAATGCACATACAGTTAAATAAAATGCGACTGGCACTGCTTAATTGATGTGGTCCAATTCTGCTTCATGATGATTCTCAGCCGCATGTTACCAGGATGACACCGCAGAAGTTCACTGACTTGAAATATGAGACTTTGCCACTATATTTCCCTGATCTCTCGCCCACTACTGACCACTTTTTCAAGCATTTTCACAATTTTTTAAGCCAAAAGACATTCAATTACAAAGAGACAGCATTCAACGATTTCTTGACGTCAAAGCTTTTACGGTTTTATTGTAAATGAGTAAATAACTTTGTAATTCGATATCAGAAAAGTATAGATGTACAAAGTTTCGATTTTGACTGATTTAAACAATGTTGCAATACATTAATTCATAAATAGTAATTGATTCTAAAATCGGACATTATTTTCTGAACAATCTGACAAGTTGTTCTTGATGGAGATAGTGAAGGTTATCATACAAATTTACTAGGTAATTTTATTTTGTTACATCCACTTTAAGCTTAGTTGAAATTATAATGTGACTGATTATAATTTACCTTATTTTTCAATTTTCTTAAAATAAAAATCCTCGGGAGTAAATTATTCACTAATAATCTATTCGTAAATATTCGCTAAGGAAGCACTTAAACTATTTTACACACACACACACGCACATAAATATAATCCCTTTATAGTAAATATTTTGAGATTACCATTAAGGTTTAATAAAACAGAATTGCTGACATAATACTTTGTTGTTATTAGTCACTTTCACTGAACTATGACACTGTCAAATTCTAACAACAAAATTTTCTTATCATCGATTTTGGGCGTAAAAATTACTATGCCTGATTACGTGATCATAATCAACCAATTAGATTCCATTTTAAACATATAGCAATCTGAGTCCTTTTTTGCATAAACCAGAAAGAATTCTCCAACTGCAGTTAAATGCGAGACACATCATGGCATAACCACACGTCTTTCTATCTCAATTTAACTTTTGAAAATCATAGAACTGCGAAACCGTTAAAGTTATTCTAAATAAACATTCTTAAAGACTCTAGTTACAGTTTCAATTACATTTATGCATAATAATAATAATAATAATAGCTGGCCACTCGTATTCGAGGATACCCGTCTATTAGGGTGGCTGGCAAATCCCTACTGCAGAAGTCCGTTCAGGCACATTTGTATTTGTTCAAGTTCCACAGAGCCAACCTGTGGTTTATACTGCGGCTATGTTGAGCAGGCCTTAGTTACAGTTTCTGGGAGAGAGCGTGTTATCTAGCGTGAACAAGACCAGCACACTCAAACCCTCGGTCGCACTGACTAGCTCAGCTATCGACGGTCCCAAGGGTTCCGTCTACCCAATTTTCACTCACAAATGTCAAGCCGTGTTATGGTTTTCACTTTACAATAGTAACGCACGCTGGGATCGACCCCTCAAGTCCCGATAACCATCAGGCAGTTTACATGCTGACAAATTAACCGTGGTGAGATTCGAACACATGTCTCATGGTCAGAAAGCGAACATTCTAACCGCGCGCCCTTTTATGTGTGTGTATGTATATATATATATATATATATATATATGTGTGTGTGTGTGTGTGTGTGTGTGTGTGTGTGTGAAAATATATAGAAAATAGGAAAGAACTGGTTAGGTCAATAATCCAAAGTTCTTTAGTATTTTTGTTATTATTTTTAAAAAGTAGTGCTCGATACAAAAGTAGAGCATAAATATAATTATTTATTTAAAAATATGATTCCAGCACGCTACATAAGAGGTCTCATGTTTCAAAACAAGAGCCGAAAACTTCAATATAATTATTTGAATTAAATTGAATTAAAGTAAGCTCTGTTCCATCTTCAAGAGAAATTTTTTTGGGAATAACTTATTTCTGAAATTTACGTGTATTAATAGTATATTCATAATTGAAATCAAAATTTCCATGGTAACAGCCAGGGCGAATTGTTTAAAATAGGTAGGGGTGTTAGGTGTTAATAATTTGTATCAGTATAGAGTTACATTCATAGATGTCCAGTCAGGGTAAGGTGGTGGTGTCTAAATTTAAAACGGAAGATGTTTTCGCCTAGTCTGGTTAACGTGTCTATGGAGATTTATTTATTTTTTTATTTTATTTCTTTAAGAAAGGGATTTGTGTATATAAAAACTGCCGTAACATTTGTTTTTTGACGACTTTATAAAGGGTTATCTTTTTTGTAGGGTATTTAAACTATTTATTTGGGGTATGGATTATAAAAGTTATTTTATTGTTTGCTTGTTTTTAGCTAATTATTCAGTGCATAAATTTGATGATGTCGGCAAAAAACCGTTAACTCATGTCTATTGTTTAATAGATTTTTATTATTTAGAAACTTAATAATATGCAGTTTCTCATGGAGGCATAAAGGGCATGGGTCATCCCAAGATTTACAAGTTCTAGTCCTGTTTATAATTTTCCATTTTACTTTAGGTGTCCTATTTATTTCCTTCAGATGCCAAAAATATTTAGATAGAGAAGTCAGATTTCTTTTATTTATATTGTTGAAAGAGCACTTATGCTGCCTCCATCTGGCTTTAAATTCATTCTTCGTGGACCCAATGTATATCATATTAGTATTAGGACTCTCAGTGGATGAGATAGTACATTGGTATACCACAGATTTGATGCAGCATTTATTTTCTAATGGGCAGTCTTCAGGGTTTCTACAATCACACAATTTTTCACTGTTATTGTCTGATTTAAGTGTAGGGTTTTTATTAATACTATTCAGGCACGGGGGTTTGTTCAGGATTTTATTATTGTGTTTTTTTATTATACTTTCTAGATTTTCAGTGCAGCTGTAACTAAATTTTAGGGTGTTCTTATTAAATATATTACTAAGCCAACTATTGGTGTGGAAGTGTTTATCAATTAAAGCTAAGAATTTCTGTCCTAGTTTAATACTAACCATTTAGTTGAACAGAGGGGTATACCAAATGATTTTTCTTTTCCTGTTTTTTTTTCTTCTGGCCAGTGCAATTGTCTCTATAGTTAATGTTTGCATTTTTATAACCACTATGTTTTAGGGCAGCGTTATAGAAGCCATTGTGTTGTTGGAATATTTCTTTGTTAGCGGAGTTAATGCTAATTCTATTTTCTATTGATGAAGGTATATGTTTAATTATGGATGGAGGGTGGTTTGACTTCGGGTGTATATATAAGGGGTTAGCATTTGGTTTTCTATAAGGTTGGTATGTGTTGCTTGCTAAATCTAGAGTTACGTCGAGGAAGTTTACCCTTTTCAATTTAGAAGAGACTGTTATCATTAAGTTTAGATTTTTAACTTCACTAAATATAATTTTTCTGATTTTCTGATCTTAAAACTAGTAGAACTCCCCACCACCATGAGCCCGTCATCTCTGTATAGTCCGATGTCCTTAATATCAATTTCGCGTTTGATTTCAATTGTGAATACACTATTAAAACACGTAAATTTCAGAAATAAGTTATTCCCAAAAAAATTTCGCTTGAAGATGGAACAGAGCTTACTTTAACTCAATTTAATTCAAATAATTATATTGAAGTTTTCGGCTCTTGTTTTAAAACATGAGACCTCTTATGTAGCGTGTTGGAATCATATTTTTAAATAAATAATTATATATATATATATATATATATATATATATATATTACGCATTTAAAACAACATGTCCTGCCGCGTACACAAATTCGAAAAATCCTTGTTGAAAACACAACTATACTTAAACATGAAAACAAGAAACAAAAACTAAAAATTCTTGAAGCTATACACATAAAACAGTCGAAACCTACGAAATCTCCACAAATATTATTAAATTCGTATAATTGATAACAGAAGTCATTGATTTATACCAACGGCTTCCCATACTTAATACTTCTCGTTTTCACTCTCGCGTGGTCATGTGTGACGTCACGAGCTGCGACGCGATTTTCGCTTCCGCGTCTCGTATACACGAATTTGTCGTTGCTTTGAAATTTTTCATGCAACAGAAACAGACTATCATTATTGATTCCGTCTTATACTTAGCAAATTAGTGGTTCTATGATGTCTGAATAATTGTGCATAAAGATATTCGACCTTTAGAATATTTTCAGGTCTTTTAATTAAACATTCCGAATTTGTTGAGATTGATCACCTCAATTCGTAAAACGGTTTTATTTCGTAAATAATAAAAGAATATTCTTAATACGGTCATGAATCCCCCTCGTTTCTACAAGAAACTTCCATTCCCATTCAGAAAGCTTTTTTTTTTTCAATAAATGCTGCTCTGTAGAAGAAACTTCTTCGTGTATGCTTCTATGAATTCTATCGTTATCTGTCTTTCTCAGTTTCATAATCTTCACTTCTTACCACTTCATCTTTCACTCATATTACACACCTCATTAGGATTTTCACTGACTTTCCGCATTGAGTAGCTCTCGAGCCTTATATTACTTGAACTTTAGCATAAAAATATCATATTATTAACAATATTTAAATACAAAGATGTTTGTATAAGAATTCAATCCCCAAAACTAATCTTTAATTTTGGATCCTTTGGCACCAATCACGGCCAACAGACGTTTTCTGGAACCATCGAGAAGAATTCTGCATTTCTCGATTATTATTTTCAATAATTCTTCTATAAAGAATCATTTCGTTCTGTTATCTACTTTCAATTGATACCATAAACTTTGGATTGGATTTATATGTCGTCAATGTTTCTAACCAGAATCTATCTTACATATTTATAAGTTTACCATTCGTACTTGTTTTGTGTCCAAGAATATGTGAAACGATATGTCGTCGTCTAAAGCTTCGGGGTTGATACATCCATGGGCGAGTAGTTGGAAATCCGAAAAGTCCACGTCGCCGTGTCCTGTCCCAGTCTTGTGTTTGTTCGAAGCATTATACTAGTCCCGAGGAGTCCATTATTTTCTGTCGCGGCTCCAAGTAGAGGTGCCAGTTCCTTTCTTCAAAACGACATGCGAGGTGGGCCATTTTTTGAATTTATCTTCTTCTAACCTTTGCCTAAAGAGTCAGGGCCTACATGGGTGGTTTGAATTCAGAGTTGTTCTCCTCCTCCTCATTTTTCCTGCTATATATTCATAGTCAGTCAGTTATGTATTTACACGCTTAGGCGATCATGTATGTTTCGGTACATGACTGACGAGGCAGATTTCTTCCCGCAGTAGGTTGCCATTTCTTTCTGTGGTAGACCACTTGCCATCCAAGGCTATAGAACCCGGTCTGTCCTGTCATAGGGTAGAAGAAGAGGATTCATATCTTTCCCAAGGGTATTAGCACGTAAGTGAATGTAATGGATTCGACTGGAATTCGAACTCGGCTCTCTGATTCCTTACTCTGAGCCGCTATCCGTTACTCCACCGCGCCTCCTTTATATTTATACATCTAGACGGAAAAGATGGATTTATATTTAATCCCAAATGTGTTAGCACGTAAGTGAATGCAATGAACGATTCCTGAATCTAACCATCTATCCATTGCCCCATCGTGCTTCTGAAACGATATGTACAAGTGTATATAATGTTCTGATTCCGTTAATTTATCAAAATATGTTTCAAGAATTATAATTAATTCTCGGGTTTACTATAAGAGATATTTTCTAATGGATATTCTCTTTTGCATATCGGTGTATAGCTCGGATTTATCTAAAAAGTTGCGCGTTAATCACTGTGTCATTGCCTCGTTATAAAATAGTTTTGTATTCTTTAATTTTTAGCGATGGTAGAAGAGATTTGATGAGGTTGTTTTGAGAAAATTTCCCAACTAAGGAGGAGGATCGATATCTTTGCCACACACGAGTTATCTTGATAAATTGGTTATAAATTTTTTGTTTCAAATATGAACCGCCCAGCCGTAATATATCCTGTCTCATCTTTGTTGCTCACCTCTGCGTCAATGTGGGATTCTGTGTATCAACAAAAAACGTGACCGCATTATAGGTCGAGGGCACAGTTATCTACAAAAATCGTTATTACGCGGATAATCAATTTACTAGGTGTTTACGTCACAGATTTATTAATCAATCTGTTCAAAATCGTTTTCATGAAAAACGATCAAATTGTCCATCACCTGAATTTGGTATGATACAAATGAAGCGAGTAGTGCATCGGTTAGCGAGGTGGAGACAGAAATCAGCGAGCCGAGTTCGAACTTTCTTTAGATTCACTTTAACACAATTAAACTTTGTATGAATCTGTCGTTTCTTCTCCCATTGATGGATTAAATAGGAAGCCCGATTAGACTCTCTTGCCTTGAGGGTGGCAACTAGTGTAGGAGAAATAAAATTATATTCACAGTATTTATATTCTGACTATTGTCCTCATTTTTGTTGTTTTTATCACATTTCAGACGTTGTGCTCTCCGGTCTTCCTCATGTGTATAGCAATCTGGGAAATCCTACGGGACGATGGCCTAGTTGGTAAAAGAGTTGATTTGTGAATTTGGTAACATGCTAGTTGGGAGTTCAATCCCTGGTTCTGGCAATGTTTATTTGCACTCAGTGGAAACGGGCGAGAAATAATTCAAGTGTTAAATAAAATAAAAACTAGACGATATCCCTAGAGTGAAGTGAAACAGTCTAGCCCCGTAGATTAAATAAAGTGTTCGGAATTCCCTGTAGATTACCCAGATCGATATATACCAGAGTAAGGCCAGAGGGCACAACGGCCGAAACTTTGTGATAAAAACAACAAAGATGAGGACAAGAGCCCGGATATAAATAGTGTAAATACTGATAGATCCTCATTCCAGAAATTCTGATATAAAATAGAAAGAAAATTGTTGAATTCAAAACCAGCCTGGAGAGGGATGGGTACCGTCAGGCCGTGTTGCCCTAGACACGCCAAAACTATAGCTGCAGTACATCTGATTTCTGTACGACCATAATCGGATACGGTATTCGTTACCTGACTTGTTTTATGGATACACACACTAGAATTTTTTGTTTCTTTTTTTACCATTTCACTGCAAGCAAAGTAATAAATCCACCAATACGCGTGGGGAGTGGGGGGGAGTAGTGAGTGTGAAAGAATATGAGGGGAAAAAAAGGAAAAACATTATTAAGGAGCGCAAACAATAAAAGAAAAGAAATTAAGAAGATAACGATTGACATTGCATTTAAGTTTTTGAAGATCAAACTTGACTGGAAAGCACGAAGCCGGAAGAGAGTTCCACAGGCAATAGAAGAAACTGTTAGCATTGAACTTACGGTTAAATATAGCCGTTTCAAAAGTAAAATGATGAGATCTTGCCACCAAACTAGTACTGCGGTTAAATTTATAACGTCTAGGTACCATAACGTTCATTAAAACAAGGATTTATGGAAAAAGCACACGAACGCTACATTACGGCCGAAGTGGCTGAAGTGAGGAAGGCATGGAAATTCAACAGTATTTGTTGAATTTAGCATAAAGAAGACGTTTGAACGTTTATTATGATTTGGTAAAGCTTTGTCTACGATTATAAATTTATGCTAAATATTTATAATAACAGCTACTCAGATCGTGAATCTACGACCATCTGTGAAGAGCGTAAATTGAAAATAAATAATAAATTCTAATCTAGACTCGAAATCGCATCCCTTTTGCCTTGATGTTTTTCTAAGCCTAGATTAGATGTGGCACAAGGACGAAAGTATTCACTCGTAATTGATTTAGCGAGACAAGCTTGCTAACGTCATCAGTTTTAGCTGCCATCTGCTCTGCCGATGAACAACTGGAATCAATGTTAACAGATCAAATCTAACTATATAATGCAATTCCTTATTTTACCCCGGCTAATGGCCATATCACGTTGAAACACCAGTTCCCGTACGGTCACCGAAGTTAAGTAACATGGAGCCTGGTCAGTACCTGGAAATACTTGGATGTGCGGATGGTGTAAGGGAAATCAGAGAGCCGAGTTCAAAATCCAGTTTTCGTTACTTACGCGTAAATAAGGCTATGATGCCTCTTCTTCTGCTCCCATCAATGGTTTAATTAATAGGACTTGTATCAGTAAATCGTTATTCTCTCCAAAAATTCTTACAATCCCCCCCAAAAAAAATTTCTGCTTTTGCAGGTTATTGAAAGCCAGCAAAATCAAAATCAAATTAATCAAAGCTCATTTTCCCAGCACACTTTCCGTCTCCACATTTGATATTATCCTTTCGTCGGTTGTTTGTAACATTATATTGAAATTTATTATCAGTAGATGAAGCTTTGTCAATCAATTATCTACGGTATAACATTTCATCCGCGTTAATTTTAGTTGATTTCTATCAAAACTACTACACTGAGCGCATCAATAGTAAAATATTATCTTGTATTTTGTCATTAGATGAAACATTTTAACCATTATTCAGTTTTTACGGTAGATTCTTTCTACGTAATTTCAGTTGCTTTTCACATTAAGATGAAAAAATACCAGTCGAAATTAATAATGAAGAATACATTTAATTATTAACTACATTATATTAGTTCTTTCTTCTGTTTCTAATGTAATACAATATATTACATCAAACATTGTATATTTAAATAATATGAAGACATTTATGACCCCAGACTTACCCTGGACCAGACATTATTCGTTCATCAATGACAAATACTGAATTAATTCCTGTTTTGAGCGAAAACCAACTTTGGAATTGTCGTCTTCCTTTGGAAGCAATTTTTCTACTAATCGCCAATTATTTCTGCATGAATGCCATCCGCCGCCAATAATGTTTTGTTCTTCCTGTTCCTATATCAAAAATCTAATTCCCACTTGCTAACAACTGTTTATTCGTTTAAAACATGGATAATGATGAATTTTGCAAACCTTTTCTGTGTAATTATTCAATTTACATTTTTTAAGACGAAGCTAAATTTTTGCTTGTAGCAAATATCACATACGTCTATGTATCGTGAACACGAAACTCAATTTGTTCATCTTGCGAAATTAATAACATAATGTAATAAAAACTTATTTAGTTATAACTTACGCATTTTCTGCGTAATAATTTTCAGTTGGCCATACAATTAGACAATACCATTTTATAAATTTCTTCGTCTACTACTGATTCTTTTATGGCAAAAACTATCATAATTTCCATACTTTTAAGACTTCTTTATGCTAATTTTAATCTTTGAAATTAGTCATTAATGAATAGAAAAATGCTTAATTGATTCCTAAGTCAAGTTCTTAGAAAATCGATAATATTAAGCAATTAAGCAAATCGTGAGTGAACATTTAAGAAACGCAGCTAAAATAATTGAATCTTATTGACAAAATGTTACTAACATTGATTTCCGTTTCGACGTTGCTCAAATAACGCTGATATTAATTCAAATGGCGACTGTGGAGTTTTCAAAGCATTAACAATGTATCATACATTCATGAAGGACAAATCTTTTGTTAATTTTACTTGAAAAACCGAAAATAATGGTTTGTCAATTTACTTTTTGCTTTCTTACTTTTCTTATTTTTATTATTATACATTATATTCCTAAAGAAAAACCGAAGTGTACACCAACCGAAATTTTATAAAAAAAAAAAAGCATAAGTATTGGTTTTAAAGAATCAATGTATATTCAAGAATCAAGAATTTTAAAGAATCGGGAATTCAGATAAAATCTGTTAGTTTATTATTAATTAAAGCTTATAATTTAACGACGTGTCATTATCATTGAGATATTATTTATATGGTATTGCCTGTCTTGTGTTTATGAAATACAGATTGGTTGCTATATCAAATACTATTTAATATATGCCATATTCTATAATACAATGATTCCTGAAAGAGTCTGTAGAATGAACCAGAATAATTGTAATGGTAACAATTGCAACAATACAGAAAATGGTCCAAACAAATCTTTGAATGAAATGTTATTCTTATATCTGTGCTTCCCAGTCATGACCTTTTCAAGTCAAGGGTCAATCATCATCTTTCTTACTTATGGTCATAAATATCATTTGCTACCCCCTCCTCTTTTTTAGATGACACATCTCGTCCTTTATAAACATTTTAACAATAATCTTCTCCAGCCTTGTAAAGTATGCGAAATTTAGTTTACAAAAACTCTACCGAAAATTTTTAAATCATTCGAAATATTTCACACTGTACGTCGAAAAATTCATATTTCTGTCGGGCTTAAGATGGCTGCATATTTTCCACCTATGCTATTGATCGGTGTTCAAGTCGAAATAAAAGCTAGAGTTTATAATGCTGTTTTTCAAAGCAGGAATGGCTGTTTCAATTATAAAGAAAGATTAGTACAACAGAATAAAAGGTCAAATGTTAGCTATTGCAGAATTAGGTGTGATATGAATAAGTGAATGTGGTAGGAAGTGAAAGGGATAAGGGGGATAGATAACATTTGACCTTTGATTCCATTGTCACTGATGAACGAATAATTTGTCTAGTTCACGCTAAGTCTATGGCCATAAATGTTTTCATATTTTTTGAATATACAACGTTAATATTAACCCTCTACCTTGTGTGCCTCTCGAAGCTTGTATTGAGTGAAATGTATTATTTAGAAATGTATATGACTGTTGCAAGAAAAATATAACATAACTTTTTATTCTTTTTTTTTCCCTTTGGACACAGCAATATATCTATTTTATCTTCAATGGAATATACGTGTAAAGCAGTGAAAATAAGTGAGAAACGCGGGCATTAGATTCGTTTTCATGTTTCCATTCTGGGTTGATAATGCGCAGGTGGAACAGAGACCTAATTTCTTTCTCTTCATTTCATTGGACCAGTGACAAAGGAACGGCCAGGAAAGAAAACTACCCTTTTGGCAATCATTTTAGAATTTCATGGAACCCAAGAATAAATATAAAGAAACTATGAAAACAAGACTGTACGTATGTAAGGATGTGCATGCTTTTAAAAATGTAAGCGTAACTGACACTGATTCTATTCGCTGACGTAGCATCACTGCTAAAAATAAAAAGTGTTCCAATAACTTGGACCGATTTTAAATGTGAATTAACTTTAAGCGTCTAATGATTTTTTTCTTTTTCTTTCGGATTTGGCTGACATTTGCGCGATATTATTTTTCACACATAATTGCCATGACTTAAATAATATGATCCAATAGAGAAATAAATAAATTTTCACCAATAACACTGATTTATTTACTGCTCACTTTGATCCCTCTTAATGAAACACCCTTATTATATAATCCATCTTAATGAGAAACCCTTTATAATGGCGGCATTAAAATATGAATGTAAAACTACGTCAACAGGTCTCTAAATAACCTAAAAGATTTCGAACAAATTTAATGACTTTCCCGTAAATTACTCGACTTTTTAAAAAGAGCACTTTGAAAAAGAACATCTTATCACTAGATTGCAATCCTAGAAACATTTAACTAAAAGAAAAACAAAACTGTGATATAATGAACTAGATTTTGAAAATTATTTTTCACGTTTTTTATTCATTTACAGTATAGCAAGGCGATAAAGCCCCTAAAACGCAAAGTGAAAGAAACTGCGAAAACGTTATTAAGGAGTGAGAGGACAATAAAAGAACAGGATTCAAAGAGACAAAAGATGACTATTGACATTGCATCTAAAATTTTGAAGATTGTAGTTGACAAGAAACTGGCGAGAGAAGAAACTATTAGAATATAACTTACGGTTGCATCGAAAAACGTCAACAGTTAAATAATGAGACATAGTTGCCACTATAGTACTATGCTTAAAAGTCGAGGTACTAAAGAGGAAAAATATATTTTAAGAAAAGGCAAAGGGAAGCTACGTTACGGCGATGAGAAAGTGATTGCAGCCGAACGTGCCAGGAAAGGGACGATAATATTGCAGATTCTTCTTTGGATTTTAATTTATTTTTTTTTTTCATTTATATTTTAAAAAAGTAAGAAAAATGTTATTTTCACTCATTTTTATTTTAAATTTTATACTTGGAAAAACGTGAATATCTAGTTTACAGTTAGACTAAAATAAGTTCAGATATTCGCTTCAAAAGCATGAAGAAGAAATGAATGTAATCACAGCTACAAAAATGCGCGATGTTTTGTCATTGATGTTACCAAAATAGAAAAATCTTGTACTTGTTCATCCAAATCATATTTTTCTTCGTCGCTCGACGCCTTTGTCGTTATAAAAAGGGACCAAATATAAAAAAGCGAGAAAAAAAAACTTGAAATTCTTGTAACTTTGAGGATTTATTTTTCTGTTTCCTGGCCCGTTTTGCTGGAGACTTGATTAAAACACGCCGATCAGAGACAGTAAATGCTTTCAATTTTTTTTGTTCGAGTAACAATCATGACGTAAACTTTACGATGTTGTACCTCAAATCAAACAATGCTGCGTGCAGGGCTGGTAGAATTCTAAAAATATTTCTTTGCTGCTAAGAATTCAGAAATCAACCGTCTTTACTTCACGCTTGCTAACAACAACAAAATACACAAATTATTCGGCCCTTAAATACAGGGTGACCCAAAAAAAACGGGAATTTTTGAAGTGCGTATTGCCAGACATGAGCAAGTTGCAACACTGCGAGACAGTGACCTTGAGCAAGTAAACATTTCGCCATTTAGAATTCAAGATGAAATTCACAGTATCTCAGCTGAGATGTTGCAGCAGTCAATGAGGAATTTCAACAGCAGGTTTCAAGAATGCATTCGTACAGGAGGACGCCATCTACAGGACGTAATTTTAAAAAAATGAAAATTCCATCATTGTTTCTTAAATGGCATGTTTTAAGGTTTCGATTACTATGAATAAAATATTTTTCTTCCATCACTCTTGGTTTTATTGGATTGTTAAAAAGTTCCCGTTTTTTGGGGTCACCCTATATTAGGTTGTCACACATAAAATGACGTATTTTTTGGTTGATTGTTGATCCGGTCGTCTAACGCAATAAACTTCTTAGTATATAAGAAAAATCTTGACTTATTCTTGACCCTTTTTATTTCCAGATAATTTTTCTTTCAATATATTGTTACTCATAAGCCGAATGAAAATGAATACAATGAAACAATGTCGAGTAATTAAACTGGTTTATTCTGTCTCTGAAGCATTTCGGATTATCCAGACGGCCTTTGATAATTGTAGTGTTGAAATCAGAACTGTACAGAAATGATTTCAGAAATTTTGTTCGGGAGATTAGTCTTGAAAATAAACAAAGGGGAAGACTACGATCGGTTATCAGACATGATTAACTGAATGGTTTAAGGTCTGAAAACATCTCACACAACTGTTTCTCGACACTTGAAAGCAATTGGAAAAGTAAGGAAACTGGATAGGTTTGTTCCGAATGAAAAAAAAAAAGTCGCTTTCAGGTGTGCTCTCTGTCTCTTTCCCGGCTGGAAATTGAGCTATTTTTGCATCGAATCATTACATGCGATGAGAAATGGATACTCTTTGACAACAGTAAAAGAGGAAGCCAGTGCTTAGATGCAAGCGCGTCATCAAAAACAATATCCAAAACCTCCACTACACCCTAAAAAGTTAATGGTTACTGTATGATAGTCTTTCAAAGGGGTTATTCATTATTCATTCTTGACTCGTATTGTGGAGAAACTGAGTGTATGCACGAAAGATTGAAAAAGAAACATCTTAGACTTGTAAATAGGGATGGGCCAATTTTGTTGCACGACAATGTAGGGCCGCACGCTTCTCAATCAACTGTACAAATGCTGCATAGTTTGAATTCTGAAATTTTGTCTCATCCTCCATATTCACCTGATATCTCTCCTAATGATTATCATTTATTTACGTATTTTGATCTTTAAGCAATATAACTTTATCCAATAAAGAACAGGTAATCGAAGCATTTGAACTGTTTATCACATCAAAGGAGGAGAATTTTTTAAAGATGGGACCAAGAATTTTGAACTACGGTGGGAAACAGTCATTCATCAATATGATGCCTATTTCAACTAAATAAATGAGTTAACATTTCAAAAGCGTTTTATTTATTTCCTATAATGTGCGACATTTCATGTGTGACAACATCATACTTAGCAATAGATTTCAATGCCAGTCACGATGAACAAATGTCTCCTCTAGAGTCATCGTGCCTTGAGAGAATATAAAGATTCAAACTCACACCCGACCTCAAGTAGAACTCTTACATACGATCCACCGCTAAAGATGCGGTTAAAATGCTAGATTCCACGTGCCGCTCTAATAGTTATCTGACACCTCATGCTATCCTCTAACTTTATAAAAGCCCGAAAATGGAGTACTGTCGCCATATTTGGGCGGAATATGCCGGGCCCTCAGGTTCCAGTCTCAATAGAGTTCAAAAGCGTCACCGAATCCTTATTGGAGAAGAATTATGTCCCAACCTCTCTCTCTCTCTTTCTCTCTCTCTCTCTCTCTCTCTCTCTCTCTCACACACACACAAGCGCGATGTGGCGAGTCTGTATGGAAAGTGCTCGGAGGAACAACATTCCTTGGTTCCACCAGGTCTAACCTTCATGCCACTTACATGATAGCAAACTAACCACATTCCCTCCATATTTCATTGACGAGAAATAAGTCCCACTCAAACAGTTTCTTCCCACGAACCACTGGCCTACGGATCAGACTCCCAAGATGCTTCCCCAATCACTACCATCTTAACCAACTGAAGTCTAGAGTCAACTTTTATCTTCCTCCTCCTATCCATATAAACTACCGCTTAACGTAACCCTCTACTTTGAGTGACCCCTGGATGAACCTTACTGTAAAAAATAAATAAATAAATAAATGCATTAATTCCGAATTGCCTTGTGAGGGCGCCATT
Source organism: Acanthosepion lycidas (assembly GCA_963932145.1). NCBI lineage: Eukaryota > Metazoa > Mollusca > Cephalopoda > Sepiida > Sepiidae > Acanthosepion > Acanthosepion lycidas. Next base: position 18,749,026 of record OZ010611.1, on the reverse strand, counting down.
AAACAAGTACCTTTTTCTATCTTTCATATACATAAAGAGAACTAACATTATGTTTTAAAACAAGTAAAGACAAAGTATTAATTAATGTATAAACTGTATGATTCTTTTGATCTGTACTAATAAAATGCTTTTGATGGATAGACCAAAATAAATCGAGATGCACTAACGTTTAGCAGGGGCTTTACAGTTTGGGAAAATGGCAAGCCAGGTACAAATTCTGGTTGAGATAATAATGTTCTTCAGAAAAGGCATGAATCCATATTCCCTACCCTGTTGTTGGTTAAAAACCAGCGCACACTATCTAGTCTAGTTTTATGGCAACTACTCTCACAGGCTTTTTTCCCTGGTGCCTCGACTACGTGAGTTTAAGTGTGCTACTAGATTGGCACTTAGGTTCCTTTTTCCTTTTACTATTGAAATAGTTAAATATTACCGTTACTTCTACTCCAACAGTTTTTTCTTGCACTTTCCGTCTGTGGAACTCCCTTCAGTTTACTTGCTCCCTTGATAACTACAATCTTCAAAAATTTAAATGCAACGTCAATCGCCATCTTCTATCTTCTTAAATCCCGTTCATCATTTATGCTTTCTTCAATCTCCCCCCTATACCCAGTCTTTTCTCTCGCTTTCACTCTCTGTAATCCCCTGCAGACTAGTAGCATTCCCGCTTTGCTTGGGGTGATATGATTTTAAACAATAGGTTCGCAACTAGTCTAGATGAAGGAAATCTTTGAATTCACAACAGTGATGAAGAAAACATGAAACCACTCCCCTATCTTTCACACAAACAATCATAGTATTGCACTAAGCGTATTAACTAAAGAGAAGCTGTGAAGAGCCATAAGCGCCTACATTCTGAAAGGACATCACACAAACAAAGAAAGAATACTCTTGACATAAAAAGCAGTATTATCAGATCTTTTTTGGCGAACACGAAAATACAGAAATTGCTCGAAACTAGTAGATAGATAAGTAGGTAGGTACCATTAATTGATTTGTGGGTAGTAAGGTAATGAATAATGGTAAATTAAATTTGCATGAACAAGTGTCTTAATACGGAGGAGTTCTGAAAACGTCAAATCCGACCAACTTTCCAAACTCTGATCAAATATTCAGTTTTACTTTTGTCTGGTTTTGAAAGGCCTCTAAGTTGGACTGAGAAATTTTCAACGCCCCATATTATACAGATATTCAAAAGTGATTTCATTGTTTACTTCATCTAAATCTATTGACTGTGAACCAGTTTGAATCCTTATGTCGATTGTATCAATTTCTTTAAAGATTCAGTCTCTAGAAATGATTCACAAAATAATTCTATTTTCTTATTTTAAAGCTCCAACATTTCGTAAATTCATTCGACAGTAGAATTAGTAACATGGATCAACGCTTTGGCATTATGAAATATGATAATCGATAGCTTATAAAATATATATCGAAAGTTAAAGTGACCAGAATTAGCATTTTTTTCTATCTTAGGCAACGATGGCAAAGATCGAGTGAGAAAAGGGTTGGATCGAGAATAATGGCGAGAGGAACAAGCGACCGAGTTCATAATAAACAATGTTGTTTCCCTTCTACTCATGCTGCAGAGAAGCCATTATATTTTTTTCGAGGACAATGTTCATTGTTACTGTTCAGAATTGATGCAATGGATTGACGAATGACAATCAGTCAAAAAATATTTTGCTCGAAGAGAAATTAGGCGGAATACGACGTCAATATAGCCTACCTTGGAAATAATATAGTCGAGTTTTTTGCACACCAATAACGTACTGGGTACAAGTGTAGCAAAACAATCCACTTTTGTGGGAAAGAATCTTAAATATCAAAAATTCTACTCGTCTGTTTTTTTTTTTTTTTTCTTATTTTTTATTTTTGGTCTCAACAAGTATAATCCGAGATTTTTTCTTCATAACCATATTTGTTGACAGAAAGGTTATCACAATCCTAAATCGTAGAAAATAGGTTATTTCTCATCTTTTACATCTGGTGACCTTCAGTATAAAATATTTTTTTAAAATTTTCTCAACTTCATGAAAAAGTTTCCAATCCTGTTAAATGAAAAACAGCGGAAAACTTACTTCGTTAAAAAGAGTCCAGCGTGAGACAAGTAAAAAAAATTGAATAGGCCAAAAAAATGAAAAAGAAAAAATTTCATATAGAAAAGAAAACATTTTCATATAGTGTCTTCCGTGTCTCGTATTCAACGAGACACGGAAGCGAAAATCGCGTCGCTGCTCGTGACGTCACAAATATTATTAAATGCCTATAATTGATAACAGAAGCCATTGGTTTATACCAACAGCTTCCCATACTTAATACTTCTCGTTTTAACTCTCGCGTGATCGTGTGTGACGTCACGAGCTGCGACGCGTTTTTCGCTTCTGCGTCTCGTATACACGAGTTAGTCGTTGCTTTGAAATTTTTCATGCAACAAAAACAGACTATCATTATTGTTTCGTCCGTGTATTGGCTGATATATTCAAAAGTAATTGTCATCTTTGATAATGGCTTATTTAAGCCGAAAGCTTAGATTGGATTTAAACATGTATCAACATGATGATTTCCTTTCGTCTTTCAATGATAATGTTATTAAGCTTATCAGACAATATGAAAGGAACTTACTTAAAATAAATAAACAAAACTTGTCTATATTATTTAATGAAACATGCATCAATGAAAAATTGCTGCCTAAATATATATATATATATATATATATATATATATATATATATATATATATAAAGACAAAAGGAAAACTTATAGAGTATATCTGTAAAAAGAAAATATGTACAAAGACAAAAGGAAAACTTATTTTAGCCGATGCGTTTCATCCTCTGAGGGACATTATCACCGCAAATGACTCAGACGATCAGCTAAGTTTTCTTTTGTCTTTATTCATATTATCGTTTTACAAATAAACTTTATCTGATTTTTTTAGATTTTTCTGTCTTTTTTTTCTTTTTTTCTCAATCTCTGACGAAAGTTTAAGAAAAATGAAACATTAAATTGATAAACGTTTCTTACTTGTTTTTATCTTATCATCCCGTCAGATTTGATCTACATTTGATCTACATTTGATTTTTTTTAGTAATAATAACTGCGTTAGCGCGCGTGAATGTAAGTATGTATGCATTTTATGAATGCTTCTGTGTGCGTAAAACACTTTTCTATTAATCATAAAAGATCACTGGTGAGATGTAGAAATATGCTAACGTGGAAAAACCTAATTATTTAACAGAAAAATAGAATGTTATTTTATAATTAACCATTTTTTACATTTCTTTCGCCATCGTACTTCTGTTTCAAGAGCGAAGGCGTCTAGAGTTTTAACTCCTATAGGGCCATCCATGGCGATAAGGTTAAGGAGGACGGAACTCGAAATAAAGATCCCCCACCCCCAACAGCGGAATAAGCAAAGATATACACGATCTCAATGACCAAACCAGAGAAAGAAGGCAGCACCATTCGGGCTGTGGAAAGCAAGGCGGACCGTAACAGATTAAGCGTCAGACAGCACGATGCAACCAGTTTTGCCAGATCTTGCCTGTTTCAATCCTCTTTGAGTAGCGATGCTGGCGCTTCTGGCCAAGTATCTGAGCTTCTCCGTCGCGCAGAGTTGTCCATCAACACCAAATTCATGCGATTAATCTCGTTAAACTCTCTTTGACTTATTACACCTATCAACCGTCAACATGAAAAGGAGCTGCGACATGCTGTCAGTGGGGCCCGACTCTCCGAGCCGCGTCCAACACTCACACTACTCTATGACTCCTGCTCACGACTCTTCAGGCTGGGCTATCACAATCATCTCTGTTACCGCCACGAAAGGAGAGAAATGGAAGAAGAAGAGAGGATGACGGATGCGAGTGAGTGCCGACTCTTCTGTTTCTTAGATCTGTTCTTCAATCGTCGCGAAAAATAACGCGGAACAGAAATTAAAAAAAAAAAAAGAAGAAATCTCCGAAGAGATTTGAATCCCCATCCCTATATCTTGAGCGTTTGTCTTTCTGTAATGTCACCGTTGCCAGTTCACAGTTGAAATAAAAAAGCGTAACCACCAGTCGTCGTCACACAAATAAGCCATATTCCTATAATCCTTGCTATAATCCGATAGGCTCATTAGCATTTCTGAAATATACGTCGCCTCGTAACGTAGCTTCCCCGTGCCTTTTCAATAAATCATGGTAATTGTTCTGGTGCACTTTCCGCTATGGTACCTAGACTTTATGAATTTAAGCGCAGTACTAGTTTGGTAGCAGGGTCTCATCAATTTACAATTAAAATGGTTAGATGCAACCGTAAGTTCTATGTTAATATTTTCTTCTCTCGCACTTCTCGCTTTTCGAACTCTCTTCCAGCATCTTATATTTCCAGTTAACTTTAATCTTCAAAAATGTAAATACAACATCAATCGTCTGTGTTCTTAATTCCTAGTCTTTTATTGTTTCTCTCTTTAATCATGTTTTCATATTCTCTCACACTCAGTAACCGCATTGCGTCTTAGTGGCTTTATTATCTTGTTAAGCAAGAAATGGAATAAACAAAAAATACGGTACTTGTAACTAAATTCACGCATTTATAGCACTGAGTTGGGATGCGTCAGGCTTTTGGACTTGTTTCATTCGAGTAATTACGACGTTCCGATGACATCCGTTCGGGAAGAGAAGCTCTTTTCTTTGTATTTCAGGTTCTAAATACGTTCCACTGGATTAAAACGAAACATGATGATGATGATGATCATAAACGTTTTGTAGTCTCCACCGTGAAGCATAGTGTCTTGTTGCTCTGGTTTATGTAAAAAAAAAAAAGTGAGTTTTTAAGGAGTAATGTTGCCAGTCTCACGCCCAACTGTTTTAAATTCAGACTAGAATCTTTACAAACCAAGATTAGAGATCCTAGATCCTCTTATTTTTCAAAAGTAACCAAGTAGATGTTTAAGTAATAACAAAAACCAGGTTTGAAGATAAATCGTATACTAAACCGTAAGTACACCAGAAGAGTATTACACAACTAGTGAGAATGTATCGAATGAACTAGCGCTCAATCTGTTCACTGTTCACTGTTCCCCGAACCTTCTCTCCTACTAAATTTATAGTAGGCGGAAGGGTCTACCATAGACTCTTGAGGGAGGACAGCACAACACCAATTAACTCAGCTAGAATTTTCACTCGGTACGTCAATTCGATTTACCGCACCTATAACCGCTAACCTACATGCATTATATAATTATATAAATTAAAGTTACATTTTGTAATTGTCTTGGGTACAAAGTTAAATTTTCTACAGGTCGATCAAGTAAATAATAAAGACACTTCCAATTGTAATTTAATAAACAGTCAAAACTTGAAAAGGGAAGTTTCTCTTATCAGCTATAATAATTTAAGATTAGGATCCTCAAAGAATGTATATATAAGATTATAAGACCACAAAAAGAATCTTTTACACCCAAAGCGTTAGTTGCTTACAGTAATGAGACTGAACATAGTTTTGATCTTTAAAATGCTACTTTAATTAAAAAAGAAAGCAATTTACTTAAAAAAATGTTTAAAAAGTGTTTTAATCGCTCGATCATCCACAATAAGTTTAGGTCCTGATTCTTACCAATTTCCTCATTCTTGGGAGATCTCCTATTATCCCAATATGGTATATTTAATAACAAAAGTGATAAAAACAAAAATGAAAATGAAACTAAATGAAATCGGCTAGACTATTTAAAGGTCCTTCCTCTCCCCTAGTGCGCATCAAGGCAAATAGCACTTCAGTCCTAAAGGGAGAAACGAATCACAGGAAAATTTTTGGCATGTTTAATCTTCGTGGCTGAAAAAAAAAAACAACAGTGTGTCATAAGATCGAATTTTCTCTTGACACCGCTATTATTTTAACTACCTTCACTTCTCTGAAATGCTTATTTTAAAAGAGATGAAGAGAATTTCGATAAGACCTAAACATATGATGCAAGTGAATTCATATATATATATATATATGTGTGTGTGTGTGTGTGTGTGAAAATATATAGAAAATAGGAAAGAACTGGTTAGGTATCAAAGTTCTTTAGTATTTTTGTTATTATTTTAAAAAAATAGTGCTGGATACAAAAGTAGAGCATAAATATAATTATTTATTTAAAAATATGATTCCAACACGCTACATAAGAGGTCTCATGTTTCAAAACAAGATCCGGAAACTTCAATATAATTATTTGAATTAAATTGAATTAAAGTAAGCTCTGTTCCATCTTCAAGAGAAATTATTTTTTGGAATAACTTATTTCTGAAATTTACGTGTTTTAATAGTATATTCATAAGTGAAATCAAAATTTCCATGGTAACAGCCAGGGCGATTGTTTAAATAGGGAGGGATGTTGGGTGTTAATAATTTGTATCAGTATAGAGTTACATTCATAGATGTCAAGTCAGGGTAAGGTGGGGGTGTCTAAATTTAAAACGGAAGATGTTTTCGCCTAGTCTGGTTTACGTGTCTATGGGGATTTATTTATTTCTTTATTTTATTTCTTTATGAAAGGGATTTGTGCATATAAAAACTGCCGTAACATTTGTTTTTTGACGACTTTATAAAGGGTTATCTTTTTTTATAGGGTATTTAAACTATTTATTGCGGCTATGGATTATAAAAGTTATTTTATTGTATGTTTGTTTTTAAGCTAATTATTCAATGCATAAATTTGATGATGTCGGCAAAAAACCGTTAACTCATGTCTATTGTTTAATAGATTTTTATTATTTAAAAACTTAATAATGTGCAGTTTCTCATGGAGGCACAAAGGGCATGGGCCATCATAAGTTTTACAAGTTCTAGTCCTATTTATAATTTTCCATTTTACTTTAGGTGTCCTATTTATTTCCTTCAGATGCCAAAAATATTTAGATAGAGAAGTCTGATTTCTTTTATTCATATTGATGAAAGAGCAATTATGCTGCCTCCATCTGGCTTTAAATTCATTCTTCGTGGACCCAATGTATATCATATTAGTATTAGGACTCTCAGTGGATGAGATAGTACATTGGTATACCACAGATTTGATGTAGCATTTATTTTCTAATGGGCTGTCTTCTGGGTTTCTACAATCACACAATTTTTCGCTGTTATTGTCTGATTTAAGTGTAGGGTTTTTATTAATACTATTCAGGCACGGGGTTTGTTCAGGATTTTATTATTTTTTTTTTTTTATTTTCAGTGCAGCTGTAACTCAATTTTAGGGTGTACACCCTAAAATTGAGTTACAGCTGCACTGAAAATCTAGAAAGTATAATAAAAAAACACAATAATAAACAAACCCCCATGCCTGAATAGTATTAAAAAAAACCCTACACTTTCCCGACATCATCAAGTTTATGCATTGAAGAATTAGCTTAAAAACAAACATACAATAAAATAACTTTTATAATCCATAGCCTGAATAAATAGTTTAAATACCCTACAAAAAAAGATAACCCTTTTTAAAGTCGTCAAAAAACAAATGTTACGGCAGTTTTTATATACACAAAACCCTTTCATAAAGAAATAAAATAAAAAAATAAAATAAATCTCCATAGACACGTAAACCAGACTAGGCGAAAACATCTTCCGTTTTAAATTTAGACACCCCCACCTTACCCTGACTTGACATCTATGAATGTAACTCTATACTGATACAAATTTTTAACACCCAACATCCCTCCCTATTTAAACAATCGCCCTGGCTGTTACCATGGAAATTTTGATTTCAATTATGAATATGCTATTAAAACACGTAAATTTCAGAAATAAGTTATTCCAAAAAATAATTTCTCTTGAAGATGGAACAGAGCTTACTTTAATTCAATTTAATTCAAATAATTATATTGAAGTTTTCGGATGTTGTTTTGAAACATGAGACCTCTTATGTAGCGTGTTGGAATCATATTTTTAAATAAATAATTATATATAAACACTATTTATTTATTAGATTGTTTATTGAAATGGTTGGCAAAACATCGGCTAATTGCTAATCGATTCGAACTTTTCATTATAGTTTATTCACATATTTCTTTTACAGTTTAGAAAATGTTTATAAATTTATGAATAAAAATTCTTTTCATATGTATTTCTTTATAAATTGGTAAATGATAAACATTGCTTTATATTAGTTTTAAGACAATTGTATTAGTTTTTATTTAAGCAAATCTTTATTTAAGAAATTTAAGCTGCTTTAATATGCATCGTCTGGCTTTCAGACGATGCATGCGTTGGGATCTTGCGCAATTTTTTATTTTCAAAACTATTTTTGGTACATTTTGATTTGTGGTAAAACAGCTACATTTGTTTTTCATCCAGAACCAATAAAAGGTTGCCCTACAAATTCCAAGAAGTGTATTTGGAGCCTACCTCTAAGTTATTTAAGAGGGTGCCTTGGATTTAATTTTCTGAGTCGACAAACAGATGCTGCAGGAACCCAGAAAGAAAAACAACGTAGAAGAAATTTGATAGTCACCAGACGAGAATTGAAAGGAACTTCAGTGTCGCTCTCACATCAAGAAAAAGTCTTCGGTTATTGCGCTTGATCTATTCTTTGTGCTACCATGAACTTTGCTTCGAAAATTGTACCAAATTATTCTTTGAAAACTCTCCAGAGAAGTATTTTCTCTTTTTCTTCATTTTATGTCGTTTTCTTTTCTGACGGCCTTATATGCAGCATTATAATTTTATATTGTAAAATGGCGTATTTCGTTTTCCTTGATAATTTACATGCATGTTATTGGATATCATTTGGTACACAAAGTACTATAATTTGTGTAATTCATTTATTTTTGTGTGTTAACAAATTTTCCGTCTGTTTTTAAACTCGGCTCATGTCGTCTGTCATTGTTGTGCAAACTTATAAACTAATGTTACCGTAAACGTTTATTTGAACTACTTTTTTTTCGTAGGGCTTTTTACCAAATAAAAAATCCTATATTTTAAATGATGAAAATATAAAATTATTCTTGTAAATGACCTCCTGAAAAATATCATAGTCGATTTTTTTAAACATTTTATTTATTTTAATAAATAAAATCTTTAAAAAAAATACAATATTTAGTTAGATATTAGAATCTCAAATGTTCTGATTGTTCCAAGGAAGGTTTAGATAAACAATTTATACAAGCGAAGATAATTATAAAATTAAACTATGAATAAAAGTTAGCATAAAAAACGTAACAAAAACATAGGCCAATATTAGTGACTCCAACAGAATCTGACGTTATCCAATTATTTTTGAATAAACAGTAGCAAATAAAGTAGATAATAAACGAAATCAGATGAATTATAGAATATCTCGATTTTAAAAAGCTTTTAAAACGAAGTTTACCCTATATAAGACCCAAGATCCACACGAGGTAGAGGAATACAGAGTAAGAAGCACAGTTTACGAGGAAATATAACTGTTAACCCGAGTTAGAATATTGTTTTTCATGCAGGTCCTTAATCAACCCCACCACACATGTTTCTCATGCTTTAGTGGTAGCTAAATTCAGGAGAGGATGCACGGTGGAGTAATGGATAACGTCCCGGATTGAGGAATCGGAGAGCCGAGTTCGAATTCCAGTCGAATCCATGAGGTCTGGGTTGGGCTTAAGCCCTAAGAGGCGATCAAGGTACAGAGACGTTCATCGCGATAGCTGATAGGGTCTGCTCCGTGCACTAGTTTGGTTTTAGAAGCATTGAAGGTAACCAGCCAGTTTTTTCACCACTGAGCTGTTAAAGCTAGGTCAGAGGAGAGATCATCTGCCAGGCTCTGGTAATAGTTTGCGTGGTGTTTTCATATATTGTTTGATTGTGTATTTATTTTATATAAAATCACAAATATAAAAAGATAAACTTTTAACAAAAACGAAAACAAATCTATTTATTTCCATCCACAAACCCTACGCCATTCAATTATTTCTTAAATAAAGATTAGCAAAAATTAAATTAAATAGAAAAGGAAAAGAATGAAAAGAATATACAGGCAATCATTTTATTTAATAAAGGGATTAATTGTTTTAAAATCAGATTTTCCGTGAATAACAAGCTCTCTTCCCTTATAAAAAAATTCCACTTTTTATACATTAGAACATTTGGGGTGAATAATTTTTTTTAAATTAGAAATTATTGAATTAAAATGAAAAAAAAAAATGTTTAAATTTGCAAATATCTTCGGTTAGGTAAAGATTTCAGAAACAAATAGTTTATGAAATCCTTCTTTGGAAATATGTTGAATCAAAATATGTTAGATTTTAAAGATCTTGAACAGGAATAGAGATACATCCCTCGTTTCATATTTAGAATTTGGTCTCCGATTCCTTCTAAAGTCTACCTCAATTCTTTACTGCTAACGTCTATGCTAAAATCTGAAATTTTATTTACTATTCTTTTAGCTCAATAGGAGTAGATAGGTGTGCCTATCGCCCGTTTCTTACTCCTCCTCGGTCTTTTGAGCAGGCGTAGACGTTCATCCCTTGATTCCAATTTAGGTCCCTTCTAAAGTCTACTTCAACTCTATACTTCTAATGTCTACGCATAAACTCTGAAATTTTATTTACTATTTATTTATTTGTTTTTCCTCAATGGGATTTGATAGATTCGTCTATAATCCCCAGCATTTGGAGCAGGAGAAGAGGTTTATTCCTTGTTTCCTGTTTAAGATTGGGTTTCCGGTTCCTTCTAAAATCTTTTAATTCTATTTCACTCCCTATAGCCCCTTGAATCTTAGTGGTATTATTGCTTTGTTTGGGGTAAATTGATGAAAAAATGTTTCAGATATTGTAGTTTTAAAGTTTTAGCCGGACGCAAATATTCGTTATGGAAATTGGAATCGGGAGGTGAGTTAATATTCCGTGCTACGTTCTACTGCGTTCAATTTTGCTCAAATGCACTTGACGCCGTCTCTTTTTCTGTGTATATTGAGCATTCTAGCCTTGCGTGACAACTAGTCTAAGGGAAAGAAATCTCTGACTTCCAATTCATGGAGTATCTATCTATGGCAATTCACAAATCTTAAAGAAATCAGTGGAGAATTATGATCGTCTACATCCTGGAAAAATATGACATTAGAAAACAAATGGAAATATGTATCTGCTCCTATTTTTCCAAGGGAAATAATAAAATGGTGTATTTGAAATGTAAATGACAATCCTGTTATATGAAAACACATTTTACATTGATAAAACTCTTCGTAATGTCTGAGCCGTACTTGTGAGTATATTTTTTTTTGTATTTTCTTTAAGGCATGGGCTACCAGGAATTATTATTATTATTAATGTTCTTCATAAATTTGCACATTCTTCTTCTTCTTCTTCTTCTTCTATGTGGTATATTACTTCATGGCGTTGGTGATCATGGCTCTCCACAATTTCCTGTCTTTTTGTTATCTCTCCTAAACCATGTTCCGCTATCGACTTACAAAGCTCGCCAAGTAGGTTTCTTCTGTCCCTCTTTCCTTCAATCGGTCCTGGGAGTATCAAATTTTCCAAGCCCTCTTTCCTCATTATGTTCCTTAGAAATTTCAACTGATTCTTCCTAATGTTAAATGTAAGTGTCCTTGTTGTTTCCATTTTCTCTAGAATTTTATGCTGCTCCCTTCTTCGGTCCGTTTCTGTTGCTTTAAGTTTCGTCTTCATCTATGGGGAGATTTCCAGCATTCACTGCCATATAGGAGAACTGATATTACATAACATTCTGTATTCATTTTCTTTGTTTCTAACGATTTGTTTTCTGTTCCTTAATACTTTGCTTAGCTTTTGAAAGACCACTTTCACTATCCCAGTGCACGAACGGATTCCAGTGCCCAATTTTCCGTTCTCTGTTAAAACACTTTTCAGATATGTAAATATGTACATGTTTGATTTTGGTATCTCCATTTTGTAATTTGCAGGTTTCCCTTTTGCTAACAACCATGCATTCTTTTTTCTTGCGATTGATTGCATCCTTTCTTCTCGCTTTTCTTCACTACATTTTGATGGATCGTGTTATTTTGATATGATACACGAGCAACCCTGGTTTACTCAACTAATACTGAATAAGACAGTTATTTATAACTATTTATATTTATAACACATGTGTATCACAGATTTTAAAAGCAGGTGAATTTCAGTCAGTTAAGTACCATGCGTGATACACGCGTAGACGATCATGTATCTTTCGATATTTCCTGCTATTTACCCATAGCTGGGGAGAGAAGAAGAAGATTCATACTTTTCCCAAGGTTATTAGCACGTAAATGATTGTAATGAATTCGAACTCGGCTTTCCGATTCCTCAATCCGAGCCGTTATCCATTACTCCACCGTGCATCCTCTCCTGAATTTAGCTACCACTAAAGCATGAGAAAACATGTGTGGTGGGGTTGATTAAGGACCTGTATGAAAAACAATATTCGAACTACATTTGCCGGACTTTCAACGACGAATACTGATACTTGAAACAAATTTCTTACTGCTTCACACATTGTCAGAGATAGATATGAATGGCCTGCAATGAAATAAACGCAAACAGATATGCGGGTTTAAAAGACAAAAGGAATACATCTAATACAAAGCGTAGTGGAAGGTAACATCACAGTATAGAGAAGGTAATATTATAAATAAGACACTTTTGTCGATTCACCCCCACAGGACACACACACGAAGCATGTATGGATACAATACGCTTTAAACAATTCCAACTTAGGCGTGTAAATTACTCATGACTTCAATCGACTCGATATTCAGCCATTGCCCAGGGATCGAGTTAATGATATTCAGGTCCTCTCAACACAAACGTTATTGAACAAACCATGGCTACGCATTTACGATTGACGCGCACCCTATCGGCAATGGTGGATAATTAAAGAAAATAGCAACTTCCGGTCAGAATGTCTTCAAAGAATAAATTCACATTCTTCCTTTTTCACGATTTTCAGATTTTTCTTTGATTGGCCGAACACAATGTGCGCCTTCAGGCAGCCATTCTCTATCGCTGCCTGAAGACCAAGGAACTTTTACGGCGACTTCAGGTCTGCTGGGAAGCAGAGGTTAGAGTCGATTATCGCAATTCGCTGAGCATGTTGTTGCGTTCGGCTTTTTAAGCGTAAAATCCGATACATTGCACCAATTCTAAACCGCTTTTCTTGACGTTAGGTCCGTGTATGCGGATAGACTCTATTCTTTCTGAATTCTGCACTGTGCGTAGTAAAAGTAAATCCTTTCTGTGTGGCAAAACAATATCTGCTTGAATATTGTTACCGTTTATACACGGGCGCTTTGCAAGTATAGCTCACTGATAGAATGCGTAATTGCAGATAAGTGTCATAGGTTCAATCGCAGGTATCGTGTAGATATTTACTAATCTTATTTCAGTACGACACAAGGATAGGGGGAATGTGGCAATGAAAATTGTGCTTTACTCATAATATATGTAGAGAAAACCTGCATATTTTGAAAATCAGCATTAGAAATCCTAGCTTTTACGTGGGCTCGAACACCCTGCTTCGTTCCCAGTGGTAAACACGATATCATCGAAAATATTATAGAACATCAGAATGAAAGTTGTACCCTTTAATATTGGCGAGCTTGAAACAGTCCCGATGTGTCTTACAAAGAGATTCTAAGAATGTGGATACTTGAGAAAGGGTTAAAACCATTGATTAGTACAAAACCATTTTGAATATTGAGGTTGCTACTGGAGTAATAAGAAGACTTGGTGTCTCACAATTTCTAACTAAATATACTTCTAGTATGTACGAACAACAAGAATAACAACTAGACCACTTGTGACCTGTTGGGTCAACTTTCTTGTGTTTGCTGTTTACATTTAGTTTCATGAAGAGTTTGTGAAAGTAGAGATATTATAAAAATACAGTTATTTGCAGCTAGTTTAGGAAACTTATAATACATTTTATTAAACTTTAAATTTATTTACAAAACACTTTTATTTACAATATTTTTTTACTCTTTTAAAGTATATTACCAGTGACCCGTTGAGTCACTGAAAGTTCAGATTATAAAACATTGAAGTTGCTTTCAACATTAAAAAAAATTGTCTGTTTGAAGAAAGTTGAAATAAAAATATTTAAAATATTGTTTGTTTAAAGAAAGTTGAAATATAAATAAGCACGCACTCAATCATGGGAGGGTGGAAAGCGAGAAAGAGGTTGAAAGAGAGAGAGAGGTGGAAAGAGAAAGCGGTGGAAAGCGAGAAAGAGGTTGAAAGAGAGAGAGGTGGAAAGAGAAAGCGGTGGAAAGAGAAAGAGGTGGAAGGAGAGAGAGAGAGGGAAAGAGGTTTTTTTTCCATTTCCTTCTTTCCACCTTCCTACTCAATAATAAATGTACATCTTTCTTTTACCCACTCTCTATATATGACTTCTGGCAAACACACAAGAAACGTTCACAGACTTTTATAATAATAAAGCTAAGAGAGTTTTTAATTAGTTGTGTGGTTAACACAAATGTTATCGTCACAGAAAGTGAAATTAAAGATTCTGGCCTAGTCGCTTCCGTTCACTGCGCACTAATGCCCTTCAGAAAGGTATGGATCTATTTCGTCTCCAATCACTACCAGTTTGGGGGTCAAATAGCAAGGTACATAAGGCTCTTTGGCCATAGCAACCTATTGTAAAGGAAGGACAACTCGAATATTTGGTTTAATACAATCGTTCTTAACAAATCATATAATGAACATCGGATTGAATGGACACGATTTCGATTCATTTCATATTAATGCGAGTGTCCCACTGGGTTATATCCTTGGACCTGCGTTGTTTCTTCATCAACGACCTTCCCGATATTATCAGTTCTCAACTAGGTATTTATACTGACAATAGAACTACTTACTAGTATTTAGTAGCAATTTCAATAAAGTAAAACTAGCAACTGCTCTCGAAAAAGATCACCAATCAGTTGTTAACTGGGCAACTAATAGCTTGTAAATTTTAACGCTTCCAAAATAAAATGGTTTCATTTACTCACAATGGAAAACATTTTCTGTTTATCATTAGCATGGCTGATGCTAACCTCCACGAGAGTAACACTTTACGATTTCTTGGCCTCACGTTTTCCACTGACATGAAGTGGAATGATTATATTGTATCAATTGCTATGTCTACTCCTAGGAAGGTTTGTTCACTGTGTTATGCTAAACAACTTTTCTCGTCAGAATCTGTTTTACACATTATACATCTACCATTCGTCCGTGCATTGAATATTGCTTCCATATCCTGGTCTATGCCTCTATTTATATATCTCGAGATTCTTGACAACATTCAAAGAAGGTCCTTTAATATAATCGATTCAGACCTGGCATCTCGAGTTCGTACACTTTCTCACTAACAAGACATGGCTTCCCTCTGTCTTTTCTACATATATTTTCATAGTAATTGTTCTGATGAGCTTTCCTCCTTGATGCCTTGACTGCACGAATTTAAGCGTGCTAATAGATTGACAACTAGATCTCACTGTTTTACAGTGAAACTAGATAGATGCAACCGTATGTTCTATTTTAATATTTTCTTTTCTCGCGTGTGGATCTCCCTTCCGATTTCTTACTTCCGTGCCAACTACAATAGTCAAAAGTTTAAATGCAACGCCAATCGCCATCTTATGTCTTCCTAAATACTATTCCTTTATTGTCATTTCTCTTCATTAAAGTCTTCTCGTTCTCACCTTGTAGTGGCATTATCAGCTTACCTTGGTTGAAATGATTAAAATAGCTGTAAAGATGGCAACGGAAAACCACTCCCAATATTGGATATCTTTTGTATTTTCAGTGCCCCCAAATTAGGTCAGATTTTCTATGTTTTCTTTTGAAGCTTTCATGCTGTAACTGTTTCTTGTGTGTTTCAATATAATGGGTCACCTTCCGGAGTTTTTCGACTGCCTTTTCATGGCTGATGGGAAAAAAACGCCAGATAAGACTGTAAAACGCCGTCTCTGACGTGTCTTCGATCCACGAACAAAGTGACAAACTCAAGCCAGCGATTAAAAAATGGATCTCTCTCAATGGCTCAACGTGAGAGTTAACGTTTTCAGAAATAACTATCATTGACTTTTGTCAGAAAAATTTCTATTGGTTCTTTTTACACCTCATTCTTACTTTTGTGCAAATATTTGTGATAGAGACATTTGTGTTTTTCTGATATTTTACATTGATTCATTCTGGGCACTGCGACATGGTGTAATGGTTAGCAACGATTGAGTATTGAGTTCGATCCTCACTGGGGGCTCTATACTCGTGGCTTTGTGCTACATCTAAGCTTAGTAAATCAGATTTCCTTCTAATCAGTTCCCGCGTTTCTATCCCATCGTTGCTGACGATGTATCTAGCCATCGACTAGTGGATGAAAGAGACAGCAAAACTTGTGTAATTCCATGAAAGACCCGAGTTCAATCCGTGAGTTAGGTAGTTCAGAAATATACACGTGAAAATTCTGGGATGGAAAAGAAAGTATATGTTTTTTTTTTCTGTTTAAATCCATGCATAATTTCTCCAATCAGAAATTAAGATAAAATGCTTATTTCTTCTATTTATGTCTTATCAGTGGTAAAAAAAAAATAACTTTACTACACCAAAGATTATAAAAGATCATAAAACACTATCCAAAGTATGATACCAGATGATACCAAAATAGTTTTTGCACTCAGTGTTACACGAATACCTCAGAGAATCCAGGCGCATCAGCATATTGGCATGAAAAATAAACTCTTAGCCACTTGGTATATATCCGCTCTTTACAAGATGTCAGTGGCTTTGCCCAATATGTAGTCGAACTGGTTGCACTTTGGATGTGCACACGTGTGACAAACGAGGATGACAAATAGATATATAAGCACCTACCTGAGAGGGGGGGAAGAGGATCTCTTACATCCTCGCGAGAAAGTAGAATCCGCGTTTAGAGAAAAACCCAAAGACATAGTCAATTGTCAGCAGTAATTGATGATGTCCCGACTTGAATAATCAGTAATGTTACGTAGTAGACATTTAGTCTCGCGATTTTATTAGCCTGTACAACGAAAACGCTACACATCTATTAATAATTGATAAAAAATAATTCAATTCGATGCGCATTCCCATATAGGGATATTCTTAATCGTTCAGATTTTTAGACACATATGTGTGATGTTACAAAGGTGTGGAGAGAGACAGATAGAAAGCGAGAGAGAAAACGACTCAGGAGAGTATAGTAATCCGTGAGAGGGAGTGAGGATCGGCTGCTAGAATCACCACCACAAACAGCACGCCACGAGTTTTGAATCAGGTAGATTGATTTTCATTCGTTAAATCAGTAGCAACGTGTCAAATTTTCAATACTTTTTAATTCGAAATTGATCTCGCTGTCAATATTCTCCAACCGATAGATATCCAATGATCATTAGAAAAGGAAAGAAATATCAACAGACCAAATCTGAAATATTTGAGTGCTGTAGAATATTTCCATTAAATGTGAGCCTTTCTAGAATTAGTTTCGAATACATTTCAAGCTTTAAATTAAGGAAATATTGTTCGACGGCTTATATCGTTTTTTTTCCAACAATATTTTCAAATTCGCATCGACCATGTTTGAATAGATCAATGCTTTGAATGGCAAGGGAATTCCGCGAAAGATTTCTTGTTTTTAGAAAATTAGGATTGATTTGAAAGAAAAAAAATCTGTTGCTCATTTTGCAACATTCAAAATTCAACCAGATTTGCCGGGGTGAAAAGAGAATGGATCTGAAGGCATCAGCGGCATTCCCTTGCTATTTGGGCCGTTTTAGATTTAACAGAGAATAATTATGAAATCAAATATATTAATAAACAATGTGGCTTTTCATGCATGTTTTATTGTTTCTTTGTCCGTAACTTCTGTCATACAAAAACAGAGATAGAATAAATTTTCCGGATAATTTTGATCTTCAAAAATTAAAGTGCAATGTCAACCGTTGTCTACTGTCTTCTTGATTCCTCTTCTTTTATTGTTCTCGATCCTTAATAATGTTTTTCTTTTTCTTTCACGCTCTGTAACTCCATTGTGTCTTAGTGGCTTTATTGCCTTGCTTGGGTTGAAATGATTTCAAAAATAAATAGAATAAATACTCGTTAGTTTTTAAATATAGTAATATTTAAAGAAATCCCTAGTGCAAGAGCGATGACCCGAGTAGAATAAAAAGTTACAGACAAAATGGCGTTCTGGGAAAAATAATAGCTAAAACACATGACGGGATTTGATCTCATTGTTTATTTTCGTTGCCAAATCAATAAAATATCGGATGCGAGCAAGATGAGAGATGCTGGTTTGATTCTTGCCTGAAGTTTAATCTTCATTTCCGATCTGCGCTTGTTATTAACGATCACAGAATAACACTCTGAGATTTGCAAAATATAAAATGTAGGATTTTAGAAAACTCATCAGAAGAGAAGACTAATTTACAATTTCAAAATATGTGTATATTCATACGAAGAAAGAGTGATGTATTTTGTGATGTAGTTTAATATAAAGATATACGATGTATTTAGTCGCGTCAAAAAGAAATCACAGGGAAATTTTGCACAGACCTAATAGATTGATAGATATAGATAGACAGTGGTAGCAAAGAATTTAAAACCTAAAATCTAAAAATCGCAATTGATATAAAAAAGATTGATTGAAGCAATAAACTGGAATATCTCTTTAAAATGAAGCCAAGTATATTATTTTGTAATTTCAATGAAATTATTCAGGATTTAGTTCTGTAGCCAATGTATTTCATTATATAAAATAGTATATGAAAAGATATATATATATATATATATATATATATATATATATATATATATATATATATATATGCAAGCGTCAGGGTAGATTGATTTTAGCCTGAAACAGACTCTTGCATCTGGGTGTTGACTTCAATGTCCACTTTTATATTTACATACGCTCCATTATCATGATATTGAGCACTTTAACCTATAAATATAGCATTCATTAAAACTATATTTTATCATATATGTGTGTGTGTGTGCGCGCGCGCGCGCTTGCGTGATGCGATGGATATATTGTCGTCTAAATTACTCAAAAATGAAAATAACACTGACATTTCATTTTAACAGATATATTTACCAAAACTACACAGAAATATCTTGAAATACTAAAGAGTAGATTTGTTCAATGAAATCGCCATTGGCTTTAACCATGGCCTCCCGACGACTTCAGAATCTCCTGCAACTCTCCTGGACGGTCTCCTTGTTGAAGTTGGTGAATGCTGCCATAATCCTTGACTTCAGTTCATCTTTGGTTTTACAAGGAGTTTTGTTGGACTCTTGCTCAACTGCGCCCTACACATAATAATCAAGGGGTTTGTTGTCTGGGTAGTTAGGTGGCCAGATGTAAGGTGTGATGTGGTCGCAGAAATTGTTTGACAGCCATGACTGTGTTGTCCTTCTTGTGTGTGGCATGGTGCAGAGTCCTGTTAGCACAGGCATCAAAGGCTTCCGAACGTATCGTTTTCTGACACTTTCCAACGGCGGTGACGCCTACTCCAAACCGATATTTTATTTTAAAGTAAGGTTCATCTTGTACAAGGCCCGAGAGCCACTCGAGGAAGAGGGTTACGTTAAGTGGTAGTTTCTATGAATAGAAGATAACGCTTAACTTGAACAGGTTAAGATTTTACTGATCGGGAAAACATCCTCTTGGGAGTTTGTTCTACGGAGCAGTGGTTCGCAGAAAAAAAAAGCTATTTGAGTGGAAGTGGAATTCTCACCGAATGAATACGGAGGGAATGTCGGTGGTTTGCTACGATGTAAGAGGTATGGCGGGCCCTAGCCATGACGGGCAGACTTGGTGGAACCAAGGAATATAGTTCGTCCGTGCACTTTTCGTGGAACACATCCCTCCTCTGAGAGAGAGAGGTTGAAGGATGGAAAATAATTCTTCTCAAACAAGGAGGCAGAGACGCTTTTGAACTCTATCAAGACTAGAAATTGAATATAGCAACAGTCCTCCATTTTAGACCTGATATTCTTGAGAAGTTACTCCTGACAATCCCATGGGAGTCTCATGGTCGGAATGCTAACATTCTAACCACTCAGCTACCATACATACCTACGTATATATATATATATATATATGTGTGTGTGTGTGTATGTATATATGTATATATATATATGTGTGTGTGTGTATGTATATATGTGCGTACGTGCATGAATTGATTTTAAATGAAATATTGGGTCTTTCTAATGACATTTTAATTTATTTTCTTAATTTGTAATGTCCTTCTTTTGTAATATTCTATAGTTTAAATTTTGTTTTCTTCTGAAGGGAGTTTCATTTCTAAATTTATAATTTAAATTTAAATATACCATTCTTTGACTATTAATAATAGTAATAATATTAGCTAAATTCCTTTAAAATGAAACACTTCCGAAATCACACTGATAAAATTAAATTTTAACTGTGAAATCTATATATATTTTGAAATATAGATAAAGATTGTAAAATGTATATATAGTTTATGTACGAGGATAAATGAATTTTTGTGTAAATTATCTCAAAGGTTTTTTGTTTTTTTTTTTTACTTGTTAATGATCGTATGTATGTAGGGATTCACATGAATGCATTTGTGAGGCATATATGTATAAATGAAAATTAATATTACCCTCAAATTCTATTAAATAATGAAACCTAATCTTTAATTTAGTTTACCAATGTAATAAATAAATTGCATTCATGAATTAATTTTGAATATTAAAATAGATGTTATATATATATATATATATATATATATATATATTTCTTTTTTTTTTTTTTTTTTTTTTTTTTTTTTGGAAATACAATTAGTCGGGTGAATAAACTATTAAGATTTTAAATATTTCTTTATGTCCTAGATAAATATGTTTATTACAATAATAGTTATATTTAGTCCTGAAACTACTTACTTAAAAAATTAAATATTTAAGTTAATAACAAAATTTTTTTCAGACATCGAATTTTCTATCAAACATTGTAAACTATCTTTTACATAATTTTGTTAAAACAAAATTATAACAACTCCATCTCTCTTTCCCCCTCCCCCCCTATCCCTCTCTTTACCGTAAGACTCACTTGTATACATTTTCTACAATTCATTTCCGTTTTATTAACCATCTAAAGAGGCCAAGTTTTCTGTCACTCCTCCTACTCCAATATAAAATATACTTAAGAGAGATATAAAATTAACCCCTCCCTATACTTTATATTGTCTGGTTAACTACCACTCTCAACCCCCTCTATTAAATTACAAAAATTACACTACCCACCAATTTCTAATCCCATTTTTTTTCTCAATTCGTTGTTGGAAGTTTTACCTGATGATCCTGAATCCTTAAAAAAGGATTTAGGTGAAATAAATTATCGTAATGGTACATTAAAGTGATTTGTTTTTCATTACATATTTATATATATATATATATATATATGTGTGTGTGTGTGTGTGTGTGTGTGTGTGTGTTGGCTTGTCTTTTTATGTACATGCTCTGCGTAGAATAGGGGTGCAACACTAAGAAAAAATGATTTGAGGATGAACGTTAATAAATACATTCAGTTAATATAGTTAAGAAATTAATTCTGAGTTATTATCCTAATTTTGGTGAAAAAATTCGAGCTTCCAGTTGGGTAATGAAAGCATTTTAGGTATAACCCAAGCTTCTTTTTACACGTAGCCGACACCTGATGAAAGAAAAAAAACTAATCTTGTATAAAGCGAATTATTTTTCAAAATCTTTGTGCAGTTTGTAAAAAGACAGAATGCAGAAAATCCTGGTATTGAGAATTTAGTTGCTAAAAATGCATATCCATTCTTTTCATTAGTTTTTATCGCTAACACATTCTTAATTGAAAGTTCCCACTTCTTGTTTCTAAATAAATAAACAGAAATTTCTGTCTGTTAGTCCGTGTGATTGAAATCCCTCTAACTCGGGCTACACTTGTAGCATAGACATATTATACCGTTTTGGAATCAGGATAATCCCAGGATTGAAGATCTTCCCTTCATCTGGTGCTTGAACATCCAGCATTTTGATTTGTGTCCGGATGAGGAGGGAACAGTTAAAAATTCAAATTTTAAAATAATTGAAAAAAAATAGTGACTTTAAAAGTTTTTAATTCCTATTGGGTTTAAAGTAAACCACAAACTTTGTGAATTTCATTTTTTTTTTTTTTATTCATTTTAAAATATCTCCAAAACTTTGTGAATTGACGGAATGAATTTTATTTCTTCAAAATGACAAGGGATCAGAGTTTAAAGTGAGAGGTTTTATGACGCAGAGTTTGTGATTTAAAAAACTCAATTCAATTGAAGTTCCACGGAATTTGGTATTTGAAGAACTCTATTTTCAGCCTGAATTGGAATTTCGGCTCAAATCGAAGTTTCGGCCCAAATCGTTCTTTTGGCCGGAATTGGACTTGTAGCCCGAATGAGAATTAAAGTGAGGCTTTGAAGCTGCATGGATTGAATTGAGGAATTCATTATTATTTCTTCGAAATTATCATTGCTGTTTCCTAAATTGGACTAGAGATCCTTTCAGTTTTGGGACGGAGGCCCAATTAGCTCTCCACGGAAGCTAGTTTAAAAGTTCGCATGGAGTGCGGCTTTGAACCCAGTTAAATAATATAAATAAATATAATATACAACATAATACATTAGTTAATTTAAACTACTTAATTTATTTCATTAGGAATTGATTAACATAAATCTATTTTTGCAGTCTAGCGGTATGACTAGGCGTGTTATTTAGGATAATGGAATAAAAAATAGTATATAGATATAGAAAATAATGGATTGAAAAGGTATTGAGGACTTCTATAAAGGATTTTCTTTTTTAACACCTACTCTCTATTGATCCATCCTCTATTTCTCCTTTTTTCCTCTACCATTCTCTCTCTTTCTCTTCTTTTTCTTCTTTTCTTCCGCCCCTTCTCTCTCTTTTCTTTCAACCCCTCACTTCGCTTATGTACAAAGGCCTCTCGTAAGATACAAATTCTACAAATTGCTAGCAGCTTGTTCGAATTTTCTTGGCTATTAAAAATGAATTCAATTTCCCCTTCTTCAAGTCCCATCACAAGTTATCCTCGTGATTGTAAACTATTAGTTTGGTGCAAAAATAATAGCGTTTTCTCAGATAGTAACATACAGTAGCGTCCAAAACTAAGGGACAAAATTTTAAAACCTAATATTTGTTAGAAATAACAACTGTGAAAAGCTGAAATTTTGACAACTGGTAGTTGTTATGATCCATAATAACATACTAAAATTTGAATTATTTGCAAAGGATAGAAAAAGAATTATAACAATTATTTATTTATTTTCAAATTTGGAACGTCCAAAAGTAACGGACAAAATTGAGAAAAACAATGTAAACAGTATGCTATATTCAAATTTTTTGATTTCCTCTAAAGAATAAGTTTTACTTAGTCATTTGTAAACGTTGCATCAGCCGGCACCATGGCGAAACGCCAAAAACTTGATTACTCTATGAGACAAGCTATTGTGAAGCTACACAAGGAAAAGCACACCATTAGAGAGATTTCAGAGAAAGTGAAACGTTCCAAGAGTGTTGTAGGCAGGGTTGTTAAATCCTACAATGATACTGGCAAAATAGTGCTTTTAAAACCGGCAGACCCTGCAAAACTTCGGCAAGAGAAGATCGAATAATGCAGCGTATGTCATTAAAGGACCGTTTTAAGTCTTTCACAGAAATTAAAAGGGTTATGAATAGTACCTCATGTGTTAATGTGTCAAGACAGGCTGTTTGTAGATGACTGCAAGAAATAGGGCTGTTTAATCGAACCCCAGGGAAGAAACCACTTGTTAGTTCGAAGAATAAAAAGAAGAGATTAGAGTTTGCAAACAGGTATGTAATTTGGACATATGAAAATTGGGCAAAAGTATTTTTCAGTGATGAAAGCAAGTTTAATTTATTTGGAAATGATGGAAAAAACAATGTAAAGAGACGTATTGGTGAAAGATTAAGTGCAAAGTGTACTAAGAAAACTGTCAAGTTTTGGGGCGGAAGCGTCATGGTATTTGGAATGTTTTCTAGCCATGGTACAACGCCTCTTGTCCGGTTACAAACTCGTGTAAACGCGCAGATCTATAAAAACATTGTTCAAGATCATGTTGTGCCAATCATACAGAATTCAGGTTTCGATAGGGCTACCTTTATGCAAGATAATGCCCCATGTCACAAGGCAAAGGTGGTAATGAGTTACCTTAGCGAGCAAGATTTGGAAATTATGGATTGGCCACTGCAAAGTCCTGACTTAAATCCAATAGAAAATCTTTGGAAGACCTTAGGAGTGAAAGTTATAGAAAGAAATCCCACTAACACGGAGGATTTGTGGGTGAAGCTTCAAGAAGAATGGCCTAAAATTAGTATCGAGGATTGTCAAGAACTGATTCGTTCTTGTAGTCGAAGATGTGCAGCTGTCATTGAGAGCAAGGGCTCATTTACTAAATATTGATTGTACATGTATTTTTATTGTTTTTTTGCCGTTTACATTGTTTTTCTCAATTTTGTCCCTTACTTTTGGACGTTCCAAATTTGAAAATAAATAAATAATTGTTATAATTCTTTTTCTATCCTTTGCAAATGATTCAAATTTTAGTATGTTATTATGGATCATAACGACTACCAGTTGTCAAAATTTCAGCTTTTCACAGTTGTTATTTCTAACAAATATTAGGTTTTAAAATTTTGTCCCTTAGTTTTGGACGCTACTGTATGTGAGAAAACGACATTATTATTGCACCAACAAATACATAGAGTAAAGCGTGGAACTTATATAATTAAAATACTCTTAGACGCATAAAAGAAAAGGACGTTTATTTTCTTTTTATAGTAACTTTATGAGTTTATTAAGACCATCCCGTTTACTAATTTCGTACTTTTCACCCTTTTAAAACTATTTTCCGACCCAGTTTTATTAAGGCCTCTCCCGTTTATTGCTTTCTTTGTTTCTTTTTTCACTGCTCATCAATCTTTGTGGATTATCTAAATGTCAGTTACCTGCCAGATTTTTCCCCGCAGTAGATTGCCATTTCTTTCTATGGTAGACCAGTTGCCATCCAAGGCTATAGAACTCGGTCTGTCCTGCTATTTACCCAAAGCTGGGGAGAGAAGAAGAGGATTCATACCTTTCCCAAGGGTATTAGTGAATGTAATGGATTCGACTGGAATTCGAACTCAGCTCTCTGATTCCTCAATCCGAACCGCTATCCACTACTCCACTGTGCCTTCGGAATTATAAGAATATTTCTTTTTTTTGCGAGGGAATATTGCATAAACGATTCTTTTGAGAATAACAATGATTTTTCAAGATATAAATCCTATTATTTAACCTATAGCTGGGGGAGGAAATTCCTACTTTTCACAAACGTAAGCGAATATAACGAAACCAAGTAGAATTTGAAGTCAACGCTCCTATTTCTCATTCTAAGTCGCTATTAGTTGCACAAACTGCACATTCCCGTTTATTGCATACAGAGTAAAAATTCCAACCCGACAAGTCTTAAGAATTGCCGTTTGCATTAGGTAGAGACGAGTAATATGGTTTCTTCCTGAAAAGCTTGACCTCATACGCAGCAATGAGTGATTTGCTCGTACAAAGAAAATCACTGTATGTGCTTATAAAATCGAATATCTATCCATCACTGTCAGGTGAATTGAAAAGGAATGAATCTCACCATTGATGTGAATTCGAACTTGTGTTTATCTCGGCGAATGTTGATTTACCGAAAAATGAAAGCAAACTATTCGTGCATGTTGTTCGCTGATGCATAGAAACATTTACCTGTGATAATAAGTACAAAATTTAAGTCAAAATCTCACCCTCCCTCTTTACTTCTACATCCTACTCTTCCGTGTTACTCGGTTGCAAATGAAAGATCCAAATCAATGTTCACTAAATTTAACATAGCGGAAAAAAAGTTTTAAAACGTCACTCCTACTCATAAGTTCACGAATTGACTGATTTCAGTAAATCTGTCTTCACTCACCTCCCATCTCTCTCTCTCTCTTTTCTTTCTTTCTCTCTCTCTCTCTCTCACACACACGCGCACTATCGATCTTAACTCATTCAATCTTTTCTCGGTTTAGCGGATTCATCACCACTCTCTCTTTTTATATTTTTCTTCTTTTATTTAACCAACATATATCATCATTTATAGTCACTACATATATAAACGGGTGTGCATCAATAAGTCAGTAGCCAAATAATATAAAATATATTCATTTTTTAATATAATATATCATCCTTGTTAATGCACTTAATCCAATGGTGAATATTTACCACCTTTATTTAGCTTATGCGCTGCTTTTTTCTGTTGCTCTTGCTATTAACATGTCCTGTGAATGTCAAATTTTCTAAGCCCTCTTTCCTCATTATGCGCTAAAAAAATTTCAACTCTCTCTGATGCTAAGTATAAGTGTGTTGTTTTTTTTTTTTGTTTTTTTTTAGTTTTCTCTAAAATTTCATCGTTGCCTACTACTTTCTTAAGAGGTACAAAGGACAGGAAATTGTGGAGAGTCATGATCGCCCATGTCCTGAAGGGACACAGCAAGAAGAAGAATAGGATTATACAATCAAATTTTCATATAAAAATCCAGCTATTATTTTTAGGGTACAGACAACACTGGCCTACAACATGAAAGCTTCAAAAACAAACATAGCCAATCTGACCTCATTTTGGGGCACTGGAAATGCAAATGATATCCAAAATTGTTGATTGGCTTTAGATTTCAAGATACAGGACTAGTGTTATATGAATATTTCATCAAAATTGTTGTCCTCGCCAGATTCATTATTATTCTAATAATTACCTTATTATATATAATTATTCTCCTAATAAACAAATTATTATTCTCCTTTCCTCTCAGGTTTTCCCACATTTAACCGACTTGTGAAAAATGCCCCGTGGATGTCTGAACAAAACCGATAACTTCCGCTATGACGAAGAGACTTTTGCGTCTCAAAAGCGAAATATGACACATGTGAGAAAAACTTACCAACGATATTTTGAATGCAAAATAGCAGACCAAGACAAGAAGTGGTCTCCACACATATGTTGTAATAACCGTTGCTACAAATCTCAGACAATGGCTAATCAGGAAGAAAAACAAATGCCTTTTGTAGTGTCAATGATTTGGAGAGAGACAACCGATGAGGCGACTGATTACTACTATATTGTGCACCAAATTGCTAAGTGATTATCAAAGAAAAAAGTGGAATATCCATCAGCTTTGCATCCTGTCCGCCATAATGAAGACATACCAGCCCCAGAAGCATTGGAATCGTGTGACATTGAGCTAAATGATGGGAGAGAAAATGAAACTTCAGATCAACTTTATATGATAAACTTTATATGATCCGTCTCTGAACCACACCTCATAATTCATAATAAAGGACTTGATCAGAGAACTGGAACTTCCTAACAGTAAAGCAGAATTATTAGGCTTCAGGTTACAGCAGTGGAATCTATTAATTGGTGATGTACGGATTTCCTATTTCCACGATCGTCACAAGCATCTAGTCCAATTCTTCCTTATGGGGGTATGATTTGATGTACTGTAATGATATCAGTGGGTCTTATGCAATCGCTTAACATCAATTACAATCCAGAGGAATGAATTCCGTTCATTGTTTCCTCGAAGACCGGGTCTCAAAGACGTTTTGTTACACAATGGTAAACTTTAACTTTCAATCCGAATTGGTCATGCAATCCACGTGAAACAAACGTATGACAATATGAAATAAATATTGAGATGTATCAACTGCGTCCACGTCCTGGGTATGACGTTAAAATACATCCGGTGGCGGGGCCTCTGATCAGGAGGTTTTGAGGAGCGTGGAACCACCAACTTAATTGCTGGTGTTCCCAGGTCCACCGTGACCCGGGGTGGTGGCGCCTGTTAGGGTCCCAGCTATGGGCAAATAGTGAACTCCTAGTTTTTCCAGATCTTACTTAGGTCCTGGGTATGACTTTAAACTACATCCGCGTCCTGGGTATGGCGATAAACTACATCCAACAGCAAGGCCTCAGATAATGTTTTCGGAAAAATAAATTTGCTAGCTATACGTTTTTTGGGAAAAATAATGTTGCCAGGTATGCGTTTTTGAAACGGTTATGTTGTCAGCTATACATTTTTGAAACAATGTTGCCAGCTATACGTTTTTGAAAAAATAATGTTGCCAGCTATATGTTTAATAGTACTGTATATTTAATATATATATATATATATATATATATATATATATATGACTTCATTTGGCATTAAATGACCCACAGTGGTTGATATGCCATAAAACCCAACCAACAACAACAAAACTAATATTAAGATAACTGGCAACTGGGCAGTGATTTAATGGTTGTTGCTCTCTGAAAAGTGAATATACGAACTACTGTTTTTTTTTTGGGGGGGGGGCGGTGAGAAGGGGACAGCCGAGACAGAAATACTCATTACATCAAAAGAAACTAACCCTGACCCTGACGATCACTGGAACCTGGAAGGACAAATGTTCACCATCCGTAATAGTTAGGTCAAATAAACGTTTTTGACACCTATTCACATAAAGCTTGGACTTATCGAACATTTCATGAAGTCTATGGAGAAAACAAAGGCAGTATTCAAGTATAGAATGAATAAATAATAAACGTAGAATAAAGATAAAGGAAGTCATCTTTTGCTGGTTCAGAAATTCGTAAATTTTGGGGGGTGTAAATTTTGACAGAGTACTACGGAGAAAGGAAAAAACTGCATTGAAAACATTCAAATCAGTGGAAACCAACTTTCTAGGTAATGAAATAGGAGAAAACTTCCAAAGTCATACAAACATTTTGGGTTTAACATATTGAAACTGTACTTCTTAAACTCGCATCTGGATTACTTACCTCAAAACTATGGAGAGACGAGCAGGGTGAAAAGCTATCAAGGCAGGTGGAGTCCATCAATGTGTTGTATACTCGACTCTCTTCTGAGGAGGCCTTGGATCAACGGTCTTGATTCACTCATATGTTGCATTCTGTCATCTTCCGGTCGGGTGATCGTTAGTTGGTTTGTTCGGAGATAAAATAAGAACTCCAACAAAAGGGATTTTAAACTTATAACTTTATTAAACATTTCGACGTGTACATTTTTAACTAGTCACTGGGGAGCAAGTTTCCCCCGAGACACGAAACAACCACGTCTAATCTCTTCGATGTGTAAAAACTTACTCCACTGAAAACACTAACTCTTACATACCCACGTTTGGCTCAGCCAATCAAAATTCGACATCCCTATTTTGTCTACCATCTAACCTTATGGTCAGCCTCAGAAGGTCTAAGACAAATACACTGCTACTAAAAAATAATTGTCTGAAACTATTATTTAACAAATTCAGGTTGATTATTGTTGGAACGTGGCCAGTGATGATTCTTCTGTTGTTTACAACAAACTAAAAAGCTATGGTTGCTGAATAAATGCGCAGATAGGACAGTTTTCCAGTTTTATTTTATTCAATAAACACATTCTAGAGCCAATTATATGGCGGCCATTTTCGAAATCAGCGTGCCAAAATACATAATTAGAATATTTCATTTCTGTAGTTATAATAACTTGTGAAAAATCGTAGACCAGTGTAGACAGAGACACAGACATATGCACACACATGCACACAAAAATAGACACGCACACACAGACATGCACGCACACATATATAAATAAGTAATGGATTTGTTATTTATTAATCCGATAAATTTTTATCGCTTATTTTCCAGAAATCTTATAGAAAAAAAATACGCCCTTCGGCAGGATTCGAACCGGCATCCTCTTTTTCAGAAGAAAATATAACGTTTAAAGTAATAAAAAAATATGCCAGATTAATAAATATAATACACTATTAGGTTGGTGCAAAAATAATGACGTAATAATGTCGTTTTTTGACGTTAAAAAATACGTCAAAAAACGACAATATTACGTAATTATTTTTGCACCAACCTAATACTTTAGAAATTGGTGTGTTTAAATTTTGGATATGAAACCTGATCAGTTATGAACATCGGAAATCTGAACGAGTGAATTGTCCTGAAGGACCAAGTAGAACCTTACTTGATCACGACGATCTTCGTGGCCAAGCTGGTTAAAGCACGTCGGATATAATGACGGTTTTGCCTGAAAATGGAAACGCTGGTTTGAATCCTGAAGGCGGGGGTGCATTTTCTTTAACAAGATTTCTTGAATGTCCAGGTATCAACTAAAAATAACGTTTATAATAATAATAATATATATATATATATATATATATATATATATATATATATATATATATATATATATATAATGAAAACAGGACAAGAGATTCTGTCTAGTAATCTTTTATTCAATTAAGAATCTTACTACTCGTCTACTTGACAAGCGGAAATGTACAGCTTTTATGGCTTGGATTATCAAAGAGGAGATAATCCATATTCACAACATTCTCCCCCACCAAATTTCTCACTGATAGGGAATAAAGTCCCTTAAATGTCCAGGTTCCCTACGAGCTCGCAGTGGCCTCCTCGGCAGTCCATGATTCGTGGTCGGAGTACTCGATCAGGGAGGCTCTTCAGTGCGAGCCTGTCTGTGGGCTCTAAAATACCTTGCTCCGAAATGTTTCCTTCTCAGAGAAGCAGGCCGTTCTGCGTCAGAGTCAGTCTCTGGATGAACACGTTTTTTCGGTGCTAGTCCTTCATCTGTCAGGGATTCAGGTGTTGGCCCATCCGAAGTGTCTGACGGAGCCTCAACGAAGACAGTGTCATTGGACGACGTGTCAGGAGCAATTTCAGTGCCATGATCTTCCGGAGGGGCTTCAGTGTCAGGGGTAGTTGGTCTGTCCTCAGGGGACATCCACGGGCCTGGTACGTCTCCGGCCGGTGCTAGGTCCCTGAGAGAAACATTAGACTCTCTACCCTCTGCATGTCGTACTAGAGCGTACTGGGGATTCGCCTCTATAAGCTCTACCTCGTCCACCAAGGGATCGTGTGACGTGCATGTCGTCTCAGAAACACAGTACCGGGTCGAGAGAGCCAAGATGGAAGCGAAGCTCCCGCCGAACTCAGTCGCTGAAAAGGTAGAAACCTTTCGTGTGGGGTGGCATTCGTGGCGGTACACAATAGGGATCGAATGGCGTATAATGTGACAGGAAGGAGATCTTCCCAATTATCAATCGAACAGCCGTTATTTGAGGCAGCCAATTGAACGGTCTTCCAAATAATGCCGTTATATCTTTCGCATTCGCCGTTACCCTAAGGGTTGTAGGGAGTTGTCCGGCTTATAGCTACTCTTCGTTCTTGTAGAAATTGTCGAAGCTGCTCTGACATGAAAGAAGCCCCTCTGTCCGAATGTTTATAGGCAGGGGCTCCAAAGATGGCGAATAGTGAGCAGAGGCATTGTATAATTGCAGCAGCCGATATGTCTGAGCAAGGGAAGGCAAAAGGAAACCGTGAATATTCGTCGACAACGGTTAATATATATCCGTTCCTTGTTTTGCTTGGTAGCGGTCCTTTAAAATCAAGATTGAGTCTTTCAAACGGTTGTGTTTCTTTTATTAAAACGCCAGTTTTGGGTGTATAAAATCGAGGCTTTATTTCAGCACACGTTCGACAGGAATGTGTAATTCTTTTTACCTCCTCCACTGAGAAAGGCAAGTTTCTACACCTCACAGGATGAACCATTCGAGTAATGCCCGGGTGACAGAGATTGTTATGTAGCGTTCGGAGTCCGTCCCCGCTTGATGCCGTACAACATACTCTTGACAGTGTATCAGCTGTTAAGTTCTCCTTGCCAGGTCGGTAGCTGACGTCAAAGGAGAAACAAGATAGTTCAATTCTCCACCTCGCTATTTTTTCATTCTTTATTTTACTTGTCTTAGAATTGAACATAAAAGCAACTGATTTCTCGTCAGTAATAAGTTTAAAGTGGCGTCCGATCAGCTAGTGTCGCCATTTTCTTAATGCCTCGACTATGGCGTACGCTTCCTTTACAATTGCGGGGTGTCGTCGTTCAGCCTGTGAGAGGGTCCTTGAAAAAAAGGCTATAGGACGATCAGCTTGTTTCAAAGAAGCAGCAATAGCACAGTCTGACGCATCCGTTTCAACAACCAGAGGAATATTTTGGTGTATTGTTGTAATTGCAGATTTCGCAATATCCTTTTTCAGTCCCTCGAATGCCTCAACGGCTTGACGGGACAGAGGAATGGGTACTTGGAAGGCGTCTAAAAGAGTAAATCTATTTATGGTTTGGGAGTAATCTATAACCATTCTCTTTTTATGGTTTTTAGAAGTGGTTATAACTACCTGAGCTCTCCAGGGTGATTTGCTATGCTCAATTATACCCTCCTCGAGTAGTCTTTTTATCTCAAAGTCAATGAATTTTTTATTATTATAAGAAAAACGTCTTCTTCTCACTGCTATGGGTTTACAGTTTTCAGTTAGGTTTTCGAAAAGTGACGGGTACTGGATTTTTGCTGTCGCCAATCCACAAATTTTCAATGCGGGCATTGAACCGCCAAACGGAATTTCAATCTGTGAGTGTTGCTGCAAAACATCGTGTCCCAGTATTATTTCGCAACAAAGGTTTTTCATTACGGATAATTTAGTGGTTTTATAGGAGACGTCATTAAATAGTAAGTCCACCAAACAATAACCACTTACTTGCGCAGACAATGACGCGTTTGCCATTGTTACTCTGCTGGGAGAGGGGACAAAATACAATTTGTTGGTTTTTACCAAGCTTTCTTTGATAAAATTTTCTGAGCTCCCGGTATCGAGCAGAGCATTTGTAGACCTCCCGTTAATTTTCACTTTTACAATAGTTTTTGAAAGGCAGTCGGGGGAGGCGGCTAAAGTTGCAGATGTATTTTGACGAGTGGCTTTGTATAGAGTTTTAGAGGACTTGCGTACCTTTGAAAAATGACCAAGTTTTCCACATTTATGACAAAGAGTATCTCTGGCAGGGCATGAAACTCGTAGGTGTTTAGATAAGCCGCAAAAAATAGCAGGTGTCCCTTTTTAAAGCGGCAGTGACCGATTGTTCTTGAAGCTTCGTCGGACTATCGTCATGAAGGGGGGGGTAGTAGGAACAGGTGGGTTTAACGCGGCGCCCACGGTGTCAAGCTGTAAATAAGAACTAGACTGTTGTATAGCACTTTCGAAGATATAGGCTTGCTCGTAAGCTGTTCTAAGTGTAAGGGTCTTATTCTCAAGAAGACGTTGTCTTATCTGAGTATTATGTAAGCCGTTAATGAAGGCGTTCAAAATCTGTTGCTCTTGGGCCTCTAATGCCGTCATTGGGCAGAAGTTGCAATCTTTGCTCAGTGTCCGAAGGCTCTTAAGGAAATGGTCCAATGTTTTGCCTGATTCTTGTCGGTGAGTTGCAAGTAGGTGTCTAGAAAATATCTCATTTTTGGGCTTTATGTATGTAGCGTTCAGTACATCGATTGCTTCTTCGTAGGTAACGCAATCCGAGATAATTTCGTTGACTGTGTGAGACAAGTAGTTGGTTAGGAGCGCACGCTTATTAATGGGACGTCCCGGTCTTTCTGAATGTAGAACCTCGATGGAATTTGTAAATGTCTCCCGCCAATGTTTCCAGCACTTGTCGGCTGAATCGCTTTCTGGATCTGTGGTAAATCGCTCCGGTCGCATAAATTGTTCCATTCTTAATTGAATAAATTGTAATGAAAACAGGACAAGAGATTCTGTCTAGTAATCTTTTATTCAATTAAGAATCTTATTAGTCGTCGGTATTTATCAATCCACCCACGAGGATCGAATGTGGCACAAGGCCGTTTTAATGTGGGTATCCCCGATCCCGTAGGCTCGGCCAAAAATATGGTCTTTCTGAACACGCCTAGACGGATTCAGGCCCTGTCAACCTCCCCGGACGAAACCTTGCCCTTCGGCAAAGCCTCGTCCAGGTTCCTCTATGCTAAAGCAGAGAGTTCGACAGACGAACGCAAGATTGACTCGAATCTTACTACTCGTCGGTATTTATCTATCCACCCACGAGGATAGAATGTGGCACAAGGCCGGTTTAAAGTGGGTATCTCCGAGCCCGTAGGCTCGGCCAAAAATATGGCCTTTCTGAACCCGCCTAGACGGGTTCAGGCCCTGCCAACCTCCCCGGACGAAACCTTGCCCTTCGGCAAAGCCTCGTCCGGGTTCCTCTCTGCTAATGCAGAGAGTTCGACAGTCACGACAACGCGTGTTCATCGGTATTTATCAATCCACCCACGAGGATCGAATGTGGCACAGGGCCGTTTTAATGTGGGTATCCCCGAGCCCGTAGGCTCGGCCAAAAATATGGCCTTTCTGAACCCGCCTAGATGGGTTCAGGCCCTGTCAACCTCCCCGGACGAAACCTTGCCCTTCGGCAAAGCCTCGTCCGGGTTCCTCTCTGCTAATGCAGAGAGTTCGACAGTCGCCGACGAATCTTACTACTCGTCTATTTGACAAGCGGAAATGTACAGCTTTTACAGCTTGGATTATCAAAGAGGAAATAATCCATATTCACAACATATTTATATATATATATATAATATAGATAGATAGATGGGGGTGCGTCTGTGTGTGTGTGTATATGTTATATTTACTTAAGCACAAATACCTTTGGCAAAGGTATGAATTCACCTTTTCTCTCCTACATATAGATTAATTAGTAAGATTTGTATCCATAAATCATTATTATTTTTAAAAAATTCTTACTAAAAGATATTTTCTGTCTTTAAATAACCCTTAAATGGTTGATAAATCATAGAAAACGAATCAACCAATCAATACTTTTAATCCAGTTACGCACTTTTGGCTTCGAGGGGAAAATGTCGACGTTTTAACGCTAATTTTAAGAACAATCAGAAGTCTGAAGGTACCAAATTGGACCTGCACATAGGACGTGAATTTTCTCACCGTTTGTGATGGTAGGTAATAAAAAATTCTACTTCAAGGTCTTATTCTGCCGATGCGTTGCATTGGGTGGTCGCGGAGTTTTTAATTACTCCACACTGGCATTAAGTACGGTGTTTACTCGAATCCCCACCAGAACAAGATGTGACACAAGGTCGTTTTAAAGTGGGGACCCGAGCGCGTACACTCGGGCAAGGGACAAAAATTCCCCACAGCCCCCGCAACCGTCGGTTGCGCTGGCCTCGGTGCGAGCACCGATCGCTCCCTCTTGTGAAATGGGAGGGCGCGGCCTCGGTTAGCTGTTCCCGAGGGCTGGGCACCTCTCAGTATAATTTTCTCAGTTGCCCCTCTGTCCTTTGAGAGAGAAGCCCCTGAGCGCACTCTGTCTAAAGACAGAGACGCAACTGAGAGATGATAAGCCATGCGTTAGAAATCCCTCCAAGAAGGGATTTATACGCTATTTATACTGGCATTAAGTACGTTTGAACGTAACTTAACAGTACTTCCAAATACACATACAAACCTACCTCTATCGCCACTGTTAGCGACGCTTCGTTGTAGGGGACGTTACTGATAAATCAACTCTCTTAATACAAACACAGGTAATTATTACTGGAGTGTATGTGAAGACAAAAAAAAGGCGACTTTAAATCCTGATAAAATCCGAGTTTCTTATTTATTCATGATTCGAACAAACATCAGTTAAACGGTGAGGACTTTTCTATAACCACTTTTGGCAACGTCTTATGGCTTTAAGCACAATCTGACAATAGTAAATTCGTGAGTTAAATAATCAACATCCGAGTAGCCGATGTTGCTTTTTTGTTGCTTTCTTTCTGAATAAGGATCGAGAAATTTGAAATTCTACTCATGAAATGTTAATCGATGTCCCCGGCAGTGAATTCCGAATCTGGAATTAAGGTCACATCTGCCGGAATGGAGATAGAAATGGCATGTTGACAGATAGACGTAATGAGTTTGAATTGTCACGTCTTATTTGTTCTTTTGCTAATTTTATAAAGAAGAATGAGAGAGCTTCTATTAAAGGTGTGAAGATGATGGAATGAGTGAACATGCTGTGACCCCCACCCACTAAAAAAAATAATATGCAGGAAATGGAAAGGAAAACTTGAAGGAGGAGAACTGATAAAAGATGAAGAGGGAGAAACGAAAAATTTAAGAATGAATGAACTGTAGAAAAATAATAAAAAAAATGGTGGCGAATGAATTGCGTAGAAAAAAAAGAAAATTAAACTTGAAAGAAAAGAAAATAAGAAGAAAATAACTAAAGAAAATAAACGATAAGAAAAATGTTTCAGAAATATTTAAAGGGGAGTAAAAAAAAAAAAAGAAAAGATAACTGCAATTATCAGCAGCAGCGGTATTTTAAAAAGGCGGGAAGAAGGAACTAAAAAAGGCGGGAAGAAGAAGCTAAAAAATGGCGGTAAGAAGGAACTAAAAATAGAAATCCTGCATTATAGGAAGCGAGAAGAAAATAAAGAAAATAATGAAGAAGATCAGGAAAATCAGAAATAAAAAATAAAATTTATTTTTGGTACAAAAGTGAAGCTACAATAATAATACACAATTCGGATCTGAATTTGGCCATTGTCAGAAATTAAACCTTTCGCAACGATTCCGTCTATTCAAAATGGTTATACAACATGACATACGTTATTATTCATATAAACATACTTACAAAAAGATATAAATATGTATTCCATGACTATTTTTTATGCAAGTCGATCTTTCACAATAAAATTCTTATTATCCAACAAAGGTTGGTAAAATTTTAAGCTTATAATTATATCATTATCTGTGAATTTCAGCTTATAAACTGTTTTCATTAGAAATATTTACAATAACTTGTTTGGTGGCAGAAAATTTTATTATACAATTCGAAGGATAATAATGACGTAATAATGTCGTTTTTTGACGTTAAAAAATACGTCAAAAAACGACAGTATTAAGTCATTATTTTTTCACCAACCTAATATATATATATATATATATATATATATATATATATATATATATATATAAGATGCTCACGCGAGTTACAGCCGCGCGCAACACGGGAAGACTCAGAATGAACGCTCTTATTCAAAACAATGCAAAATTAAATTACAACGCAAGTCAAAGCATGAACGCTACAGGCAAAGTACCCTTGAAAATGCCCATAGAAGTGACTGAAAATGCCTGGAACAAAATTCATGAAAATCTTTGTACTCCCTTACTTCTATGAAACGGAAAACCGTAAGGATGTTGGAAAAACATAATTAAAAATTAATTACATTTCCCGTGTCGTCCGTATTTAATGAAAGATGTTTAAAAAAAGGTAGCTGTCCAAATATATATATATATATATATATATATATATATATATATATATATATATATATATATATATATATATATATATAATATATATATATATATATATATATATATAAAAGTGAATATTAAAATCAACACTTAGAGGCGACAGGATGTTTCATGCTATACGCAATCGTCAGGCCACGAATGTTATTTTTCTCGGTTATTTATGTATACGGGTCAGTAGTGCACTGTGGGTAGTCTATTTTGTTTGTTATTTTGACGTAAGTCGTTTATTTGCTTATTTATTTATTTGGGTTAAATTATCTTGCTTGTTTTTATTTATTTTTATTTTTTATTTTTATTTCTCATCTTATATATTTATTTATTTTTATTTTATTAACGTAGTAAAAAATTGTTTATATCGCTTCTTTTATAGTTTTGTTTTCGTTTGGGAAGATAATTAAAGCTATTTATTCAATTTTGGTGTTGATTGCTGTAGTTTATTGTAACTATTATTTTGGCGGGAGCAGTTTTTTATTTTGTTTATTACTCCATTTATTTATTTGGATTTATTATCTTTACTTGTTTTTTCTAACGGTTAATTTATCAGGATCGGTTTGTTAGTTTATTTATTTATTTGGATTAATTTAGATTAATTTATTTTACTTATTTTTTATTATTTATTTATTATACTGTATATTTTTATTCATACGTTTCAGTTTTTAATTTTTAAGTAACGTAGTATTTTTTTATCGTTATATAACAGTTATAGCTATGTTTTTCGTCCGATTTTTGGTGCGATTTTTATAGTCTAACTAATATTTTGGTCATAATGGTTTGTTAATTTGTTTATTATTTACTTTATTTATTTGGGTTCATTGATTTTGTTTTTTGTTTTTTATTTATTCCATTTCGTCTATTCTAACGGGTGTGATTTGGTAATTTGTTTGTGTTAATTTAGTTTGCTTATTTTATTATCATTTTGTTTATTTATTTATTTTATTTTATTTATTTATTTATTTATTTATTTTTTTCGGTTTTTGATATTTAAGTAACGTAGTAAAAATGCATTTTAAGATGAGCTCGGATCGTTTATTTGATAATTGATTTTGGTCTGGGAAGGTAATCATGGTTATTACGTTTTTGCTGTACGGTGGGTTGAACCATATGATATTTCTTTTTCTGTTGGCCTTTTTTTGTGTTCTGTGGTGAGTATGTGACCATAGCTCTCCACAATTTTCTGTCTTATCATTTGTTGCGGGCTGGTAGTATGCGTTTCCCAACAATTGC
This sequence comes from Acanthosepion lycidas, assembly GCA_963932145.1. Taxonomy (NCBI): domain Eukaryota; kingdom Metazoa; phylum Mollusca; class Cephalopoda; order Sepiida; family Sepiidae; genus Acanthosepion; species Acanthosepion lycidas. Next base: position 18,710,532 of record OZ010611.1, on the reverse strand, counting down.
GGGCGTTAGTTACGTCGGTGTTTGAGTTGAAAAATAACACGCTGTCTCCTGAAGTACCCACAACACAATGGCGCACTTGGGATATGAGTCCACGTAAATAAATGAAAAAGAGATGACAAAAAACAATACATATGTACAAACAGATGATAAAAGTAAAGCTATACAAGTGAGAAAGAAAATGATGTGTGCCAAATATATGTGAAAATTGTTTTGGCCCAAATTATGTGTGAGTGAATGTGCGTACGTATGTGTGTGTGTGTTGGTTGGTTGGTTGGGTTTTATGGCATATCAACCACTGTGGGTTATTTAATGCCAAATCCAGTTTATAAATCATTTTAAATGCCTATTTTGTATGGAATAAAAAATGTATAGCTGGCAACATTATTCCTTTACACAAAAACGTATAGCTGGCAACATTATTCTTTTACAAAAAAAAACGTATAGCTGGCAACATTACTTTACAAAAAAAACGCATAGCTAGCAACATTACTTTTTTACAAAAAAATTAGAGCTGGCAACATTGTTTCAAAAACAGAGCTGGCAACATTATTGTTTCAAAAACTTAGAGCTGGCAACATTATTTTTCTGAAAACATCTGAGACCTTGCTGTTGGATGCAGTTTATCGCCGTACCCAAGACGCGGATGTAGTTTACCGTCATACCCAGGACGCGTACGCGTGTGTGTGTGTGTGCGTGTGTGTATTGTTCATGCATTTCCCAAAGGGAAGCGCGTTCTCCGCGAGCGGTTACATATTGGCGGATAAGGTAAGACGAGAGAGCGAATAAATATCGTCGAGTGTTTATAGTCCCCTAGTAGCGGTTTCGAAAATTAGGAGGGGTTAAACTAACATATTTAACCTTTAGTCATCCATTTTTGATCTACCAGGTTTAATGTTACACCGCATCTCTGGACTTCTTTATGTCTTGTGTGTTAAATTTTCAAGACCTTCTTTTCTCATTATGTTTTCTAAATGTTTCAACTCTGTGTTTCTGATTGTAAGTATAAGTTTCCTAGTTGTTCCGATCGTTTTTGTTATTCTCATGCTCTGTTGCTGTTTGCATTATTATTAATAATTCAATAATTCTGACGCGACAGCAAATAAAAATAGAAACTTCAAATCGAACGCATATGACAGGTGGAAATATTATCACTTATGAGATTAGATGAGAAAATGCAAAATCAATATTTTTAAATAGCTTAATCGAATGTTGCAACTATCGATAGTTGCCTTCTTGGTCCGAACCGTTCTTAATTTTTTAATAGTCATATGAAAGAAAATATGAAAAATATTTTTTGGAATTTAGATAAAACAGAAAAGTAAAATAACAGAAAATGTCATTGTAACTCAACAAAATCAGACGTGGATTCTTTGTCCAAAATCAGAATTTTCTAGAACCAAACCGATAGTTCTAAGTTTGCAAATCTCGACTCTTTATTAACCAAACGAACAAGACTTTGTCTTGCATTTCTTATTAAATTTTTCCAACACATCTTTTTTTTCACTCCAATCAAGGTAGAAATAGGACTAGTACGCAGAGGAGGAATGCGATTACAGGGAGTGGATGTGAGAGAAAAGACTGGCTAGAGGGAGGATTGAAGAAAGACAAATGATGAACGAGATTTAAGAAGATAGAAGATGGCGACTGACATTGCATTTAAATTTTTGAAGATTGTAGTTATCAGGGTAGCAAGTAAACAGAAGAGAGTTAAACAGGTGAGAAGTGCGAGAAAAGAAACTGTTCGGGTAGAAGTGGCGGTTGCATTTAGCTATTTTAACAGTAAACGGGTGGGACCTAGTTGAAGGTTTCCCGAGTTGACTGTCATAAAGCGATGGTTTGAGAAGTCACGATCACAAACAATTAATATTAAAACAAAAGAATAGTAAAAAAAAGATAATAAAATATTAAAAATGATGTCCTTTTATTCACATTTTAAGCTCTCTTTTTAATCTAAATAAAACGAAGGAAAATATGTTTTAGGTTTTATAATCTTGTCAGTGTTTGTTAATCCTTCAACAGTATCTCTTTAAATGTTTTCATCTCCTCGTCGCAGAAGCACTCACCAAACTGACTGCAATGGCGCCTTATCCAGCCTACTTGTTACTCTCTTAAGAACAGAGATTGTTTATCAATTTTTCACTTTTCTATGAGATTTTCTGGCAACTACGTACAGATACAATAATATAATCCAAATAATCTACATTGTAATGGTCCGGTATCTGTTTCTTAGTTTGTGTTTTGCTGTAACAGATCAAAAACGGCATCTCATAACGATATTCTTGTTGAAGTGATATCGTTGCAATTGTGTGATGCCCTGTGATTCAACTGACTCCAATACTAACGAATCTATTTTTATATTTAACTGTTTACTACAAGAACTGAAAAGAAATCGTATCAACATTGAAAGAGGAAAAAATTAAAATATTATTAATTATTGCATGAAATAATAAATAATATTAATATATGTATTTTGTAATATGAAAAAGTACAGGGAAATACACTGGTCGGCCATTTTTCTATGGATGTAATTTAAAGTATAATAAACCAAAGGTGATTAAATATTGTTGTTGTTGAATTTCTTTTTATAATGAAAAACATTTATTTTTTTTTTTAAATTATATTTATTACATAAATGAAAATTTGTGGCACCTCGAGGCGGTGTCATGGTTAGCAAGCTTGTCTCGTTAGAACAATTACGACTGAGTAGCGAGTTCGATACTCACTGGGTGCCCCCGTACTTTCGGCCTTGTGCCACATCTAACCTACACTTGGAAAACTGCTATAATAGAAAAAAATTTAAACAGAATTTTTTTTCTTCGTGAAATAGACGTATCATTTATCTTAGGGTATTTTTATCTTATGGAAAATCTATTAATCTGTATATTTCTTTCTTTTCTTTTTTCATTATAAACTTTTTCAATTTATTACAAAAACGATTTTTCTAAATTGCAAGCGTGTAAGTTCAAAATCATTTAACACTCGACTTCTACTGGTTAGGAATTAATAGTACTTGTAAAGCTAACTTTCATTTGTTAATTTAGTCGGAGTTTGACTAATTATATAATAGTCTTCTCCCATGTGATTATTTGACAGGTCGTCTAATTCAACGCACAGGTTTATCCTCTGGTGAGATGAAGGAGGTGCAAGGCCGAAACTCACACCACAGTGCCCAGTCTCTCCAAGAAACTGACCAAACAATCCCAAGCAAAGTAATTTCGGAAGCAGATCAAGTGGCCTCCAGCGACTTGTTATAGCGAGTGGCAACAGTTTGACGAGGACGTAAGCAGAATCGTCCTGACAACATCAAAAGGCTCTGTGGGTGTTGAAGAAATAAATATGCCTGAGCAAGAATTAGCGAGATACTTTAGCAGATTTGCATATTCGGAAACGAGCCACCAGTAATTAGTTATTTGTTATTATTATTATGTATATATTTCGATAATTGGTGAATATGAGAGCGAATCCTGATGGAGAAAGTATTGAAAGTCTACAGTACTTCGCAATAACAGATGTGTCTTAATATTTATTTTACATTAAAATCGCGTGTAGCGAGTCTAAAATTAATTTCTATTATTGATTCCTATATATTTTCAAATCTACATCAGGTTTCTCCGTGTGTTCCATTTTGACAAACATATATGCAGCTTCTTTCAGTTTACAAACTTTCCATATCTATTAATTTTACCTTATTCCAAAAAGGCCAGTATTTTACATTTCATTTTTATTCGACTCACAAGATTTTATTGAAGTTCCGTCGTTAAGTGGGAAAAAAGAAAAAACTCAATGAATTCTAAGTATCAGATACAACATACAACTGTTTTAATCAATTCACCCCAAGCAAGACCATAATACTACTAAGGAGCAAGGGACGACTTGGAGTGAAAGAGAATGAGAAAACTTTAGGAGGAAATCCTGAATCAGAAACAAGGGATAAACCTCTACTCAGGGGAGGAAGTGCTATGCTATAGGTATAGGATTTTACGAACTAGCAAGAGAAAAACAGTTTTACGTTGGTTAAATATTTACCTTAGGAAATTAAACCATTTTCATAAAAGGTCAGATCTGAAAAATATGTTGGAATCGAGATAACGAATATTGAAAATGGTATTTTTTGTGCAAGATGTGAATACTGGTATGAACAAAGACAAATTCCTAACTAGTATGCAAACGAGAATATTTCATTGATTTATTTTCTGTATTCTTTGCTTTTCTCTCTTCCATCTTTTGTATATGTAATATTGACTCAGGGTAGAAGACCTTAATGCCGTTTATAGACGATTTATGTCTTGTCCTCAACAGAAGAGAAAAGAAAGGTTGAGGAACTTCATGAAAGACTTAGAAAACATAATAACGTTATGTGACAGATATACACGCGCACACGCACCTACACACACACACACACACATATATATATATAAACTCTGGAGTCGGGATGCTGAATGTAACATCAATCAAGCAAGTGACAAACTTTTACATTTATAGTCGACTCTCCCGTCGAATTCCAGGCCCGACACCGGCACATGAGATTTGATTATAGTGGTGAAGGCCTCGTGCAGGACCATCCACACTTTTTGGAGGGACGAATACAGAGACCTGGTGCACCGAATGCCACAAGGTTCCCAAACGACCCTCCACAGGTTTTGAATTCAGAGTTGTCCTTCTCCTGGACCAGTTGCCATCCAAGGCTATAGAACCCAGTCTGTCCTGCTATTTTACCCATAGCTGGAGGGAGAAGAAGAGGATCATACCTTTCCTAAGGTAAGTGAATGTAATGGATTCGACTGGAATTCGAACTCGGCTCTCCGATTCCTCAATTCATATATATATATATATATATATATATATATATATATATATATATTTTTTTTACAGCTTATCAACCCTTTGTGAGAAACATATTTTGGATTGTAAGAATAATTCTTTTTTTTTTTTTTTGCGAGTGAATACTACAGTAACATTTTTTTTTTTTAGAATAACAATGATTTTTCCAGATAAAAGTACTACTATTTAACCTATGCCTCGGGGTGGATTTATACCTATCTTAGGAATATTTGCGCGTAAGTGCAACATCATCCATGGACGGTATGGAAGACTATATCAGTCAAAAAGCTTTGCTGGAAACAATCGATCAAATATTATTTACTTTATTTATAATCTAATAGACTCACTTTTGCTGTTGCTTTTATCACAACATTTCTAGTTCTGTTCTCCTGCCTTTTCCGGTCTCTGTTGATCGGTGTAACTTTCAATGAATTTCAAACTGAACCATTTAAGTAATCTGCGGGTTCACTCACCTGATATCAGCTGGTATAGCCTCGTGTTCACAGGGATAAAACATACACCGAAACAACACTAAAAGCATGTTAAATAGTAAATTAAAATCATACAATTTTATTTAATTTTATCTACTTTTTTTTTTTGTGTGTGTGTGTGTGTTTTAGTTACATGTGTTTTCAAGTTTCATGTAATAAAGGAATTAAATCAGCAATACGTTGAGGAGAGGAGATGGGCGTCTTACCCTTCAAATGTTCAGAGTTTTTTGGCGCGAAGTCCGTTTTCAGATAGGAAAAGTTTCTCTTGCATCCTTGGCAGAACTTTTAGTATTTTCATTTTATTTAATTTATGTTAAACAAACTTTTAATGTTATTTGTTTTTATTTTTTTTTATTTATGATAATCATTTGTTAATAATAATAAAGTCCTTACAAATCTATGTAGGTAGAGTGTTCTCGTTCCGTTGTCAATATCGAGAGATATCTTGTTTTTTTTTTCTTATTTTGTACTGCTCAGTTATCGTGTAGTAATCAAAGTCGTATAGACTCAGTGGAAACAAGGCGATCAATAAGTGAACAGCGTCAAAATGACGTGTACATAAAAATGGAAAGCGAAAAGAAAACAATCTACACCATAGATTATAAAGGGTTCAGTTTGAATTTCCTTGAAGGTTATATACACATCGACAAGTATATGAAGAAGACTAAAGAGCAGAAGGGTTTGATAACAACAAAGGTGAGGATATTAGTTCAAATTTAAATAAAAATAAATAACACCTCAGCCCAGAAATTCGGACATAAATTATCAAATAATAATAATTTTCTAATGAAGTAATGGAAAAAATTCGGTTACTAAAGGTCAACTCGTGAGAAATGAACCTATAAAAAACATGCCCTTACACAAGGGCCAGAAAAAAAGCGATGCTTGAGTTGGGCAGATGAAAAGCTAAGGAACATATAGAGATTTCCCAAAGGTAGCATAAATCTGGCACAAGGGGGAAAGTAGGGGACACCCAGTGAGGATCGAACTCACTATTAAGTCGCAATTGTTTTAGCGAGAGAAGATCGCTAACCATTACACCACCTCGAAGAGACGAAGCCGAGGAGCATATATTTATATAATCAAGATTTTCTTTTAATGTTTTATCTTTCCGGCGTTAATTTTTATCTCTTTTTACCAGCACGTCTCCAACAATAAATACTTGAAGACAAATATTAGCTGCCGGGACATTATCAAGAAAATTAATTCAATTGATAATTTATGTTACGTAAGAAAGATTACGGATTTTAAAAATAGTGGGTGTTGGCATACGGTTAATTCTAACGCAGAAATAATTGTAAGAAATAAAAAAAATAAAACTAACTTTAAGAACTAACAGAAAATGCTTCGGTGGATAATGCTATATATTTTAAAACTTATTAAATTTGTCTACTTTTCATATTGCTTCCTTCCTTTTATTTAGAAATCAGAGAGATGATCATCTGAGATCGACGAGGAAAAGCATTTTAACATTTCTTAATCATTAACATTCTTCTTCCACAAATTCGTTTGAAATACAATGGAGTCTTTAAATAACGCTGTATCCACAAATAGTGGCATCAAGCAATCCTGTGTCGCTATGGTTGCTATCACGTCGGCTGTTGATTTTAGGATGTTGTGACAGAGATTTTCTACTGTTAATGGTTTTTTTAATCTTACTCTTTGACAAGTGCTTAAAAGGAGAAAAAAAATTAATCATTTTAATGGATCACAGAAGACCAAAATATCATTCTTCCCGCTTTCAGCGAAGCGAAAAATCTTATATAATTCTAAACGAACCGATTTGAACTCCGTCTGCAAATTGGCTTCGAGATTAGAAAAGCGAACTTAGAGTTCAGTTCTTTATGATACAAAATAGGGAAGTCGTTCGTAAAAATTGTCATACAATCTAGAAACATAAAACCACGTTCAGTAAACATGTGTAAACGTTTTAGATTTATTGCTTTGAAAATATTTAAAATACACTTAGCATAAATTGCGGACGAGATTATTTTTCTTGTCAAATCTTTTCTGCCGCTTTACATTAAGTTGACCCTATGTTATAGATATTGAAATGATACGGTGTCTCTCTTGTAGACATTGAAATGATACGGTGTCTATCTTTGTAGATATTAAAATGATATGGTCCTTCTCTGGTAAATATTAAAATGTAACGGTCACTACCTTGTAGATATTAAAATGAGACGGTGTCTCTCCTGTGGATTTTAAAATGATATTGCCTCTATCTTGTAGATATTAAAATGAGATGGTGTCTATATTGTATATATTAAAATTATATGGTCCCTATCTTGCAAATAATAAAATGAGACGATGTCTATCGTGTAGATATTAAAATGATACTTTCTCTGTTTTGTAGATATAATAATGTTAATGTGTCTTTCTTGATGATATTAAAATGAAACGATGTTTTTTTTTATGTAGATATTAAAATGATACAGTTTCTAAATGATAAAATAAAAATGGTTGAAAATGAAAACTTCTGGCATTGCTCTGCTATTTTGCTACTTTTAGAATCTTTTTCGGATACAGCGTCAAAAGAAGTCCAATATTCCAGAGGTAATGAGAGAAACTAACATTATCTACCAATGTTATAAAACCTGTGACAGGCAATTATCGCTGGTCTACAAGAATATCAGTTGTTAGCTATTTTTCATTGTCATTGGTCTTAGAAAAATATCAAAACTGAATTTATGATATCTAAAAGTGAAGAAACTTTAAAAAATACTGAATTTAGTTGTAAAAAATGTTGAAAGATCAAAAATAAACTCCATTGTGTCGACAACCCTCTGAATTATTTCCTTTCTTTGAAATATTATAGCAGCCATCATTTCGCAAGAAAAAAAATCCTTTCTGTCAATAACCGACAAAGCAAGCTACTTTTTTTTTTAAAGAATCACCGATCTGACCCAGAATTTTTTTTTTAGTTATGATGGCACAATTCCATTAAATTTTACCAAGAATTGATACTTTGTAAAACTCCTGTGTGAATGCTTTCCTGAACAAGACAATCAAGGGTAAATAGTTATCTGTCCTTCAAACATCTTAATATTCACCCCCTCTGTCATTCATACCACACATCTCAATCAGTAGCCCTTTACTTTGAGTGGCTCTTGAGGCATTTACGTGAGGTGCTTACTAAAGGGACATTTAGTATTAAAAACATCTCAATCTGTTCATATCTATCTGACTGGATACATATGTAACTAATATTCATTCATGTTCACCTAATTCAGTCTTGTCATATTTTCTTCGCATTCAGTCTATCTATCTATCTATCTATCTATCTATCTATATATATATATATATATATATATATATATATATATATATATATATATGTATATATATATATATATATATTAACATCTATCTAACGCAGTTTGTTCAAATCTACCTATCTTTTTCTTTCTTTTTTTTAATCATTTCACCCCAAACAAGCATAAGGTGTTAGAGAATATTATGAAAGCTATTATTAAGGAATGAGGACAATGAAAAAACAAGAAGACAGAAGACAGAAGATAACGATTGACATTGCGTTTAAATTTTTGAAAACCAAGTTGCAAATATGAGAAAAAGAAAACACTATTAAGGAAAGAGGACAATAAAATAACAAAAATTGAGAAGAGAGAAGATAACGATTGACATTGCATTTAAATTTTTGAAGATCAAATTTGACTGGGAAGCAAGAAGCTGAAAAAGTGTTTCACAACTGTCGGCATAGAATTTATGGTTACATCTAGCCTTTTCAACAGTAAAATGATGAGACCTTGCCGCCAATCTAGTACTGCGCTTAAATTCATAAAGTCTAGGTACCATAGAGGAAAGTTCCTCAGAACAATTACCATGAAAGTATTTACAAAAAACGCACAGGAAAACTATGTTACGGCGGTGGCAAAGTGACTGAGTCCGAGATGCCAGATCAGGACCAATAATATTGCAGATTCTTCTTTTGATTTTATCAAGAATCTATAAATATATCACAAGAGGAACGGACTAGATGTGGCAGCAATATTCAAAGCAAGAACGAATGATAGACTTATAAATATGCGAGAAATTCTGGCGAGAAAAATTGTTCAGAAAGACATAGTAAACCAACTTTATTGTTAGGTTGGTGCAAAAATAATGACGTAATAATGTCGGTTTTTGACGCTAAGAAAAAACGACATTATTACGTCATTATTTTTGCACCAACCTAATAGCTGCAGATTTAGCAATTAGCCGTCTCACTTTATGTCCGCTGAAAACATTAGCCCGAGAAGGTGCATAAAGTCACTCTCCTAGCGGTAAAATATATCTATATTTCTCAATATGATAACATCTGCCTAAAATTGTCTGTTCATATCTATCTAGCTAGCTAGCTATCTGTTCATATCTCTCTGAATCTGCTCATATCTATCTATCTATCTGTTCATATTTCACTATCTCAGTCTGCTCATATCTATCTATCTCAATACGTCCTATCTATCTAAGCCAGTCTGTTCATATTGTCTTTTATCCCAGCATGGCCGCGCCTCAGCTTTCCACGCCACATTACAGCTCTATTACCTTTCATGTTAGTGTGAACCAAAAACTGGCAAATGCCTTTTGCAATCTCACAAGGGGATGGACGATGAAAATCAACACCGTAGCGAGAAATGATGGCACGAACCCCGCTTCCAATATGTGTAGTTGCTTAATTCAAGGATTCTCTTGAACGGTCTGGGTGGATGGATAGTGACACTTGAGAACAATAACTGTCACTTCTGATAGATTTTTCTCCTAAATCCTTTCTCCTACCAACTCTCTGATCATCTTAGAAGCAAGACGCGCAGCTGTAACGAACGGCATCGAAACTACCAAAAAGACAGTCTCTCTCCGTTAACAGTCAATTCAATCCCAACTGTGACCGCTAATATAGACCTATGACCGGAAATCCTCAATATCCGGTTATGTTATCACTTGCTGCTCAGAATTTTCATTTATTTATTTATTCCCTTTTGGCCAAGTATGTGACGCTTTAAAAAGCATATCTCACAAGCTTATTGCTGGCCATAAAACACGAAATACTTGAAACTGTAAAAAAATCTCACACCATCTTCTTCCTTGTGGGCATTCCCATTATAGTGTAACTTTAGTGTTTCAAAATTTTCTCATATATATATATTTATTTATATTTATATATTTCAGTTGGTTCATAGCTGTTTTATTCGATGCACATTCTCTTAGTATGTCAATATCTATATATTAATCTTTCTCAGTTTGTTAATATATCTATCATTATAATCACATTTACGTCTTTACGAAGCGCTAACTAAATCTAAACAAAAAATATTACTTCAACACCGAGTGTCTACTGGTTATTTCTACTCACAGACAACTTTGCACATTTTGTTACGATGTGCAATAAAGTGTAGGCACGGGTGATTTTGACCCATTTCCCTACAAAATGAATAAAAAGAAAACTGGCACGTTTTATACTTAATGCTATTTTGCGTGAAGTGAAAAAAAAAAACTAAGACTGATTTTATCTTTCAAATTATATGATTATTAAGAAGTTAAAATGTTTCTTAGATAATAATACAGAGAAATTGATTGAAAATAAAACCGTCTGCTATTGCGACGGAGAGAAATTTAATTTTCAAAAGCCGTTGCAGATTAATTAAGTCCTGATTGTTCGCACTTCAAGAATCTCATATTTTGCAAATGAATGACGGAATAGAGTCTTTCTGTTTTTCCGAATACTTTGTCTTTACTGGATTTTTGTCGAGATATTTTTGGTGCATAT
>OZ010611.1:18686956-18691956 GCA_963932145.1 Acanthosepion lycidas | reverse complement strand
AGAATGAGACTGGATAGATAGATAGATAGATAGATAGATAGATAGATAGATACATAGATAGATAGATAGATAGATAGATAGATAGATAGATAGATAGATAGACAGATAGACAGATAGATACAATAAAGAGAATGGGATAGATAGATAGATAGATAGATAGATAGATAGATAGATAGATAGATAGATAGATAGAATAAAGGGACTCCGTTGGATAGATAGATAGATAGATAGATAGATAGATAGAATAAAATGTCTGCGTTAGATAGATAGATAGATAGATAGATAGATAGATAGATAGATAGATAGAATGAGACTGGGATAGATAGATAGATAGATAGATAGATAGATAGATAGATAGATAGATAGATAGATGGATAGAATAAAGAGAATGGGATAGATAGATACATAGATAGATAGATAGATAGATAGATAGATAGATAGATAGATAGATAGATAGATTAAAGGGACTCCGTTGGATTGATCGATAGATAGATAGATAGATAGATAGATAGATAGATAGATAGATAGATAGATAGATAGATAGATAGATTAAAGAGACTGTGTTCTATAGATAGATAGATAGATAGATAGATTGATAGATAGATAGATAGATAGATAGATAGATCGAATAAAGAGACTGTTAGATAGATAGATAGATAGATAGATAGATAGATAGATAGAATAAAGAGATTCTGTTGGATAGATAGATAGATAGATAGATAGATAGAATAAAGAGAATGGGATAGATAGATAGATAGATAGATAGATAGATAGATAGATAGATAGATAGATAGAATAAAGATACTGGGATAGATAGATAGATAGATAGATAGATAGATAGATAGATAGATAGATAGATAGATAGAATAAAGAGACTGGGATAGATAGATAGATAGATAGATAGATAGATAGATAGATAGATAGAATAAAGAGAATGGGATAGATAGATAGATAGATAGATAGATAGATAGATAGATAGATAGATAGATAGATAGATAGAATACAGAGACTGGGATAGATAGATAGATAGATAGATAGATAGATAGATAGATAGATAGATAGATAGAATAAAGACACTGGGATAGATAGATAGATAGATAGATAGATAGATAGCTAGATAGATAGATAGATTAAAGAGACTGTGTTCTATAGATAGATAGATAGATAGATAGATAGATTGATAGATAGATAGATAGATAGATAGATAGATAGATAGATAGATAGATAGATAGATAGAATAAATAGAATAGGATAGATAGATAGATAGAAAGATAGATAGATAGATAGAATAAAGAGATTCTGTTAGATAGATAGATAGATAGATAGATAGAATAAAGAGAATGGGATAGATAGATAGATAGATAGATAGATAGATAGATAGATAGATAAATAGATAGATAGAATAAAGATACTGGGATAGATAGATAGATAGATAGATAGATAGATAGATAGATAGATAGATAGATAGAATACAGAGACTGGGATAGATAGATAGATAGATAGATAGATAGATAGATAGATAGATAGATAGAATATAGACACTGGGATAGATAGATAGATAGATAGATAGATAGATAGATAGATAGATTAAAGAGACTGTGTTGTATAGATAGATAGATAGATAGATAGATAGATAGATAGATAGATAGAATAAAGGGACTCCGTTGGATAGATAGATAGATAGATAGATAGATAGATAGATAGATAGAATAAAGTGTCTGCGTTAGATAGATAGATAGATAGATAGATAGATAGATAGATAGATAGATAGATAGATAGATAGACAGATAGAATGAGACTGGATAGATAGATAGATAGAAAGATAGATAGATACATAGATAGATAGATAGATAGATAGATAGATAGACAGACAGACAGACAGATAGATAGATAAACAGTTAGATAGATACAATAAAGAGAATGGGATAGATTGATAGACAGATAGATAGATAGATAGATAGATAGATAGATAGATAGATAGATAGATGGATAGAATAAAGAGAATGGGATAGATAGATAGATAGATAGAATAAAGAGACTAGGATAGATAGATAGATAGATAGATAGATAGATAGATAGAATAAAGAGAATGGGATAGATAGATAGAGATAGATAGATAGATAGATATAACGATAGATAGATAGATCGATAGTTAGATAGATCGATAGATAGATAGATAGAATAATGAGAGTGGGATAGATAGATAGATAGATAGATAGATAGATAGATAGATAGATAGATAGATAGATAGATAGATAGAATAAAGAGAATGGGATAGATAGATAGATAGATAGATAGATAGAGAGATAGATAGATAGATAGATAGATAGATAGATAGATTAAAGAGACTGTGATAGATAGATAGATAGATAGATAGATAGATAGATAGATAGATAGATAGAATAAAGAGAATGGGATAGATAGATAGATAGATAGATAGATAGATAGATAGATAGATAGAATAAAGAGAATGGGATAGATAGATAGATAGATAGATAGATAGATAGATAGATAGATAGATAGATAGATAGATAGATAGATAGATAGATAGAATAAAGAGACTGGGATAGATAGATAGATAGATAGATAGATAGATAGATAGATAGATAGAATAAAGAGTATGGGATAGTTAGATAGATAAATAAATAGATAGATAGATAGATAGATAGATAGATAGATAGATAGATAGATAGATAGAATAATGAGACTGGGATAGATAGAATAAAGAGAATGGGATAGATAGATAGATAGATAGATAGATAGATAGATAGATAGATAGATAGATAGAATGAGACTGCATAGATAGATAGATAGATAGATAGATAGATAGATAGATAGATACATAGATAGATAGATAGATAGATAGACAGATAGACAGATAGATAGATAAACAGATATATAGATAGATACAATAAAGAGAATGGGATAGATAGATAGATAGATAGATAGATAGATAGATAGATAGATAGATAGATAGATAGAATAAAGAGTATGGGATAGATAGATAGATAGATAGATAGATAGATAGATAGATAGATAGATAGATAGATGGATAGAATAAAGAGAATGGGATAGATAGATAGACAGATGGATACATAGATAGATAGATAGATAGATCGATAGATAGAATAAAGAGACTAGGATAGATAGATAGATAGATAGATAGATAGATAGATAGATAGAATAAAATGTCTGCGTTAGATAGATAGATAGATAGATAGATAGATAGATAGATAGATAGAATGAGACTGGGATAGATAGATAGATAGATAGATAGATAGATAGATAGATAGAATAAAGAGAATGGGATAGATAGATAGATAGATAGATAGATAGATAGATAGATAGAATAAAGGGACTCCGTTGGATTGATCGATAGATAGATAGATAGATAGATAGATAGATAGATAGATAGATAGAATAAAGAGACCAGGATAGATAGATAGATAGATAGATAGATAGATAGATAGATAGATAGATAGAATAAAGTGCCTAAGTTAGATAGATAGATAGATAGATAGATAGATAGATAGATAGATAGATAGATAGATAGATAGAATGAGACTGGATAGATAGATAGATAGATAGATAGATAGATAGATAGATAGATAGATAGATAGATAGACAGATAGATAGATAGATACAATAAAGGGAATGGGATAGATAGATAGATAGATAGATAGATAGATAGATAGATAGATAGATAGATAGAATAAAGGGACTCCGTTGGATAGATAGATAGATAGATAGATAGATAGATAGATAGATAGATAGATAGAATAAAGTGTCTGCGTTAGATAGATAGATAGATAGATAGATAGATAGATAGATAGATAGATAGATAGACAGATAGAATGAGACTGGATAGATAGATAGATAGAAAGATAGATAGATACATAGATAGATAGATAGATAGATAGATAGATAGACAGACAGACAGATAGATAGATAAACAGATAGATAGATAGATACAATAAAGAGAATGGGATAGATTGATAGACAGATAGATAGATAGATAGATAGATAGATAGATAGATAGATAGATAGATGGATAGAATAAAGAGAATGGTATAGATAGATAGATAGATAGAATAAAGAGACTAGGATAGATAGATAGATAGATAGATAGATAGATAGATAGATAGATAGATAGAATAAAGTGTCTGCGTTAGATAGATAGATAGATAGATAGGTAGATAGATAGATAGATAGATAGAATGAGACTGGATAGATAGATAGATAGATAGATAGACAGATAGACAGATAGATAGATAAACAGATAGATAGATAGATACAATAAAGAGAACGGGATAGATAGATAGATAGATAGATAGAATAATGAGAGTGGGATAGATAGATAGATAGATAGATAGATAGATAGATAGATAGATAGATACATAGATAGATAGATAGATCGATAGATAGAATAGAGAGACTAGGATAGATAGATAGATAGATAGATAGATAGATAGATAGATAGAATAAAGTGTCTGCGTTAGATAGATAGATAGATAGATAGATAGATAGATAGATAGATAGATAGAATGAGACTGGATAGATAGATAGATAGATAGATAGATAGATAGATAGATACATAGATAGATAGATAGATAGATAGATAGATAGACAGATAGACAGATAGATAGATATAATAAAGAGAATGGGATAGATAGATAGATAGATAGATAGATAGACAGATAGACAGATAGATAGATATAATAAAGAGAATGGGATAGATAGATAGATAGATAGATAGATAGATAGATAGATAGATAGATAGATAGAATGAGACTGGGATAGATAGATAGATAGATAGATAGATAGATAGATAGATAGATAGAATAAAGAGAATGGGATAGATAGATACATAGATAGATAGATAGATAGATAGATAGATAGATAGATAGATAGATAGATAGATAGATAGATTAAAGGGACTCCGTTGGATTGATCCATAGATAGATAGATAGATAGATAGATAGATAGATAGATAGATAGAT
>OZ010611.1:18536956-18546956 GCA_963932145.1 Acanthosepion lycidas | reverse complement strand
TTATGTATTCATCTGAAAATCTTTACGATTTACGATAAATCGCAGTCGCAATGCATCTTCCTGGTGTTCAACAATATTCATTTGTTCCAATCTTCTTCTATATGCCGTGTTCCTTGAGGCCGTAAGCGATCATGGCCCTCCATATCCTCCTGTCTCTTGTTGCTCTTAATAAGTTTTGTCTTTTTTCTTATTTCTCCCAGACACTGTTCTGCCATCCATTTGCTCAAGCATTGCTTTCCCCTGTCCCTCTTTCCCTCTATTCGTCTTGTGAGTATCAGATTTTCCAAGCTCTCTTTCCCAGAAATTTCAACTGTTGTTTCCTGGTGTTTCCTCTTCGTTTCCATTGTCTTCCAAACCTCGTCGTTGCTCACATGTTTGGTCCATGGCATCCTCAGCATCCTTCTGTAGAATCACATTTCTGTTACTTCGTGTCTCTTCTTCATCCTTGAGAAGACTAACTATTAACTGCCATATGGGAGAATAAATATCACGTAACAGTTCAGTACTCTTTTTTTTTCCAACGAAATTTTCCATTCTCTTAATACTCTGCTTAGCTTTCCTTTAAACGCATTTAAAGCTTCAACATACTGGTGTTTTCTTTCTATGAACAGGTTTGATATATCTATTAGGAGAAGAACATCCATAGCCCAGCATTTGCCTGATGACTACAAAGACTACCCTTTTGAATTTTCAGCTCTTTGTTATTCAGCTAAGAAAATAGCACAACTCTCCTTTAGGCTGTATTGGAAATACTGACCAAACACCCTTGACTTATTTTTTCGCCAAATAAAAAATACGGTTACTGATAAATATAAATTTATTGACAAAAAATGTTACAATTATTGGGATTTAGATTGGGATCTTTCTTATTTCAGAACAAGTGCGTATTTATTGTTATAAATCAATAGCGAAAAAAATGTTTTGTTTAAACCTATTTATAATACGCACCCATACCTGTAAGTTACAGTAAAAAATGCGTATTATTTTCGAGAAATTACGGTACATATTTATACTCAAAAATACATTTGTCAGCAGTGTAATGGAACTATTAAAGGCCTTTATGGTTTTAAGTGTCATTGCAGAGCCCATGAGCGCGCATCGGGAACAGAAGCGTAGTTATGGTGCAGTGATCGTAGAACGCTCATAAATTAACAACGAAAACATGTCTAGAAAACCGAAAGTTAAATAGTCACAACCGAAAGAAAAGAGGAAAAAGAGAAAAAGAAAGAAAAGGTTAAAGAGTGAGTATAAAGTAAAAAAAAAAGGACGAAAAGGACAAATAATCATAACATTCAACACATACGCACACATTCATATTGACACTGTGAAAAATAAAACTTGCATCAATTAAAAGTGCATATAAAAAAGAAAAATCGAGACACCTATAAGCAGTCAATTGCTGATACCCCCTGACGAGTGGACGGAGTGATTCCCGGAGGGTTCTCCATCTACCAAACTCTGGAGTCGGGAAGCTGACGGTAATATCAACCAGCTAAGTGAGAAACATTTTACTTGTATTAGTTATGTGTGTGCGCGCGGGGGGGGGGTGTATGTGTATGCTAATGGATAACAGGAAAAAAACTTGCCTACCCAAACTCTGGCCAACTGAAATGCACTAACCTACATGGGTTTACTTTTGTATGGTTGTACAACTTCGACTCTGTGTGAAGCAGAAATATAAAAAAAACACTACGAGACAAATGCAAGAACGTGTGTTTGGATAAATAGAAGATGGCGCACGTTCTCGTAGTTCTGTTGCAAATAAAAGAGTCTTAACAGTACATTTAGACAATCCCCGGGACACATTGGCTTTGGTTTGTGTTCTGGTTGCCCAATTCAGATGGCGGTACTTATCAACTAAATAAATTACAATGTAAAAGTACTTATATCGAAGAGACATTACAGCATTTAAATGTCCGTATCGACGAACCAAAAGAGATCTACGTTTCGATAACCATTCAAACTCTCTTGATAAAAAGTTCCTCAGAGGACAAAATTTGTCGGCTAATTATAGATTTTGCTTTGCCTTTTTTATTCATTTTGTCTCTTCTACAGATACACTCAATCTGAGAATATTTACATCTCTCTCTCTCTCTCTCGCTATATATATATATATATATATATATATATATATATATATATATATATTATGAAATGTACAAAATCCGACAATTATTTTAAGACATTTTTATGTTTATACATTCTTTTGATAGATACAAATATTTAAGTAAATGCTCTGTTTATAATAAACAGTATTAACAACATTTACTGGCCTGAAAATCTCTCTGACGTTCAGGCCGATAAATGTTGTTAATACTGTTTATTATAAACAGAGCATTTACTTAAATATTTGTATCTATCAAAAGAATGTATAAACATAAAAAATGTCCTAATATATATATATATATATATATATATATATATATATATGTATGTATGTATGTATATACATACACATATATATATATATATATATATATATATATATATATATATATATATATACACGCACAATATATATATATACAACACACACAATATATATATATATATACAAATGTTTAGAGGTACAAAATTTATATATAATTTTAAAAACAAGGAATGTATTGATTTTAATTTTAAAAGTCTCTAAGGCCCTTTCAACCAACATCTCATCAGGAGGTAATCGTTGGATAATTAATTAACGAAAAGAATAGTAACGACAATAAAGAGCAAAAAGGGGGGAACACGTTAAAATAACAAACAAGTGTATATACTTGTAACGAGGGGAGGGGAAATAACGTGTAAATAAATAAGCGAGGGAAAGTTAAAATAAAGTATCCCCCAACAGATTAAGAGACTTTACAAATTCCTTCTGCCGGCAGAGAGGTTTCCTTCTTAATCCTATACAGACCGATCCCAAAATCTTCAAATGATTGTTGGAATCGGCTGTATGAATAATTTTAAACCACTCTTTTTTGTACGACTTGGCGCAGGCTATATTCTCAACTAAGTGTTGAGCAATAGCCGATTCCATATTCATGTGGGCATATTTTATCTATCTTACCAAGTCCTATTTTGGAAGGTACATGCTGATTGATTCTAGTTTCCAAATGCAAGGTTGTACGCCCTACATAACCAGCAGCACACTGGCAATTAAAATCATATACTAACTAAATTACTCAATTTGATGTAGGGCAATACATTCTTGCGAAACGACGGAAACACAGACCTAGTTCGAAAAATGCAACGTAAAGCAACTGATGGGAAACAACCGGAAACCGACTTGCTAACCTGCTTAATTAAGCCTTGACCCCTATCCCCAATCCAGGGAATCTTCAAATACACCGGACATTTAGAAGGCCCCTGGACTTTAGGGGAATGAAATTCCTTACTTAGTCTTCTTACTAATAATAAAGTCAATGAGGGCCTCCGGATAGCCATTACTGAGGAAAATCTCCCTAATGTTCTCAAATTCACGGTCCAATCTAATAGGAGAACAAATTTTAAGCGCTCTGTACACCAAGGTTTTAAGGTTTATATATATATATATATATATATATATATATATATATATATATATATATATATGTTTGTGTGTGTAGATATATCTGTGTGTAGAAGCTGAAAATTAAGTTAATCTTCAAACATGGATCTACAATATTTACATTATTCGAACTATTGTCCTCATCTTTGTCGCCATATTTATTACAACGTTTCGGCCGTTGTACGCTCCGGCCTTCTTCAGGTGCTTGGAATGTCGAACTGAACCCTTTATTTCGCTCACTGGGGTAGACTGTCAGTTATCCACTGTCAGTTATCCACTGTGCGAAGTGTCCTTAAGGACACATGGCACAGTGGATAAAGGCGTTGGTTAGATCCAGTGACAGGACCCAAAGAGTGTGAGTTCAATATCCGGTTAAGGCAGTGGAGAACTTTCAGAGGGAAAATTAACAGGAGATAACTGACATCCATTAAACATGGCACGTGGAACTAGAACAGTCTACCCCAGTGAGCGAAATAAAGGGTTCAGTTCGACATTCCAACCACCTGAAGAAGGCCGGAGCGTACAACGGCCGAAACTTCGTAATAAATATTACGACAAAGATGAGGACAATAGTCCGAATAATGTAAATAATGTACATAATACCTCATCTCAGAAATATAGACAGATACCGAAAGGCCGAAACGTTGTAATAAATATGGCGACAAAGATGAGAACAGTAGTCCGAATAATGTAAATAATGTACATAATACCTCATCTCAGAAATATAGACAGATACTGAAAGGCCGAAACGTTGTAATAAATATGGCGACAAAGATGAGGACAATAGTCCGAATAATGTAAATAGTGTACATAATACCTCATCTCAGAAATATAGACAGATACTGAAAGGCCAAAACGTTGTAATAAATATGGTGACAAAGATGAGGACAATAGTCCGAATAATGTAAATAATGTACATAATACCTCATCTCAGAAATATAGACAGATACTGAAAGGCCGAAACGTTGTAATAAATATGGTGACAAAGATGAGGACAATAGTCCGAATAATGTAAATAATGTACATAATACCTCATCTCAGAAATATAGACAGATACTGAAGGGCCGAAACGTTGTAATAAATATGGCGACAAAGGTGAGGACAATAGTCCGAATAATGTAAATAATGTACATAATACCTCATCTCAGAAATATAGACAGATACTGAAGGGCCGAAACGTTGTGATAAATATGGCGACAAAGATGAGGACAATAGTCCGAATAATGTAAATAGTGTACATAATACCTCATCTCAGAAATATAGACAGATACTGAAAGGCCAAAACTTTGTAATAAATATGGTGACAAAGGTGAGGACAATAGTCCGAATAATGTAAATAATGTACATAATACCTCATCTCAGAAATATAGACAGATACTGAAAGGCCGAAACGTTGTAATAAATATGGCGACAAAGGTGAGGACAATAGTCCGAATAATGTAAATAATGTACATAATACCTCATCTCAGAAATATAGACAGATACTGATGGATCTACAAATTTTAATAATTATTTTATTATTTGAGTATTATTTATCCGGTTCCATTTCCAGATGTAGCAAAGCTGAAGTCTCTTTCTTATCTCCAAGAACAATGAAGAATGGTGCAAGGTATGTGAAACTATTGCAGCAGGAACTAAAACTGCATATTCACATTGTGCACAATTCATGCATAACACGTTGATTAGCATCATTCCCCACCGCATCCAAGCATTAATTAAAATCAATTGAGGTCATACAGAATACTAACCACTGGACTGTTTGACTTGAAATGAAGAGAGAACATTGTTCAAACATCGATTCTCGTACGATCATCAAAGTTAAACAAAGTTGAGCCTGGACAGTATCTAGCTAGTGACGGCTTCGGAATACCAGCCGCTGTAAGATTGGGTGTGCGGATGGTGTAATGAATAATGGCTCGGAATTGGAAATCGGAAAGCTAAGTTCCAATTCCAGTTGTGTTCATTATATTCACCTACACGTATAAATGTATTAATCCATTCATCTCGCACCATCTATGAGTGAATTAGTAAATCATTATTATCTATATCCCCCAAATTCTTACGATCTAAAAATATTTTCTGAATTTAAATAACCTGCAAAAGGTTGATAAGCCATAAGGAAACCAATCAATCGAGGTTTGTTCTTTTTGTGATGCCAACGAATACTTGTTGTCACTTTCGTAAATGATCGTTGTAGTAGAGACTTTGTAATCGCAGATACGACTATAGTAACGCCGTTGAACAATACTGGTATCAGACGACTTCGAATATCACTCGCACTAATAGTACTTGCTCGATAATACTTGTTTGAATAGTAATCTGTATAGTGATCCGAATAGAGGAATAGTATAGTGAATAGAGTAGAGAATAGCGGTCCGTATAGTAATAGAGGATAGAACAGAGATAGCGATTCGAATAGTAATTGAGGATAGAATAGAAATAACGATCATTTAGACGTTACGCGACTTCCTACTTATGCGTTTCCTCTATGGTCACATGATCCAGTTAACTCAATAATGGGATCGCCTGTGTTTGCTCACTGGCGATCTATGTTCAAACTCAAGTGTCGGCAGTTACATTTTCTCCCTATATAACAGTTCTGTAGGCATCGTTATTTGTGTTTTTACTGTCATTCAAAAAACAAATTAATACAATTTCACACAGCATTCCCAAAGAAATTAGTATGTATATGTGTGTGCGCGTGTTTAGATATTGATAATCAATAGATAACTTTTCTCCACCTTATATATATATATATATATATATATATATATATACAAAGAAATATAGTCTTAAGGTGTGCTATATTTATGGAATAAAGTGCTCAATATCAGAGATAGAGCGTGTGTAAATATAAAAGTGAACATAGAAGTCAACACTTAGAGGCGACAGTCTGTTTCATGCTATATGCAATCGTGAGGCCTGAAATTTCATTTAGCATGAAACAGACTGTCGCCTCTAAGTTTTGACTTCTATGTTCACTTTTATATATATATATATATATATATATATATATATATATATATAAGGTGTCTCAAAAATGTATACACAAATTTCAAGCAACTAGAACCAATTATATCGAATTTAAATAATTCCTATAAAGACAGTATTTATTATAAATGCTCTTAACATTATGTCATCGCATGTTTTCAAATTGATCGTCGCTATGATCCAGATACCGCTGACAATGCGACGCAACATTTCGATAGGTATTTGACTGAATTTTTGCTCTTTCATTTCAGCGATTGCTGCTAGCATTTTGGTGTAGGCATTATCTTTTAAGTATCTCCACAAGAAAAATTGGTAAGGTCCGCTGAATGGAATAAAATATTCTACAGGATCTCGAGTTCTGATGCATCTTTTTGGCAAGATATCATTCAGGTACGATTGTACTTCAACTTGGTAGAATGCTGCTGTTTCATCTTGCTCAAAAGAAAACTCCTCATCTGCCAAAACTTCTCTAATTCCTGGCACGATAGCCTAGTGCAGCATACTCAAAAATTATGTCCACGTTTTTAGACTCCCTGTATACATCCTGACGAGCTTTTTTCACTGATACACTAAAAACATGACTTTAAGCTTGCTAATAGATTGACATCTAGGTCCCAAACTTTTGCTGTTAATACAGCTAAATGCAACCGCTACTTCTACTCCAACAGTTTATTTTCACGAACGTCCTACCTTTGGAATTCTCTTCCATTTCATTGCATCCTTCAAAACTACAAAAAATGCAACGCCAATCGCCATCTGTCTCCTTGAATCCCGTTCATCTTTTGACCTTTCCTAAATCCTCCCTATTCTCAATCTTCTCTTTCACTTACACTCCATGTAACCTCCTGCGTACTTGTGGCATTACCGCCTTACTTGGGGTATTATATATATATATATATATATATAAAATATCGCGCATTGAGTGCTGGTGTTAATAAAATAGTGCTTTATGTAATATAGCAGAGCCACTAAGTATATATTAATAAATATACAGATTATTTTTCACCGTCAGCAGGACTCGAAGTTTCATGCACAACGCAATCTTCAGGTGGTTAGTAGAGTTGAGCTATTGACGCTGGATATTATGTGCATTCACTAATATATATATATATATATATATATATATATATATATATATATATATATATATATATACTCGAATCGAATCGACTCGACTCACCCGTCGAATTCGACGTATGAGGGTCAAGCAGATTGGTTCCTAGGAAACCGACAGCCCGACAACAGCACATGAGATTTGATTATAGTGGTGAAGGTTTCGTGCAGGACCAGCCACATTTTTTGAAGGGCCGAATTCAGAGATCTGGTGCACTACGTGCCACAAGGTCCCCAAACGACCCTTCGCAGGTTTTGAATTCAGAGTTGTCCTTCTCCTAGACCAGTTGCCATCCAAGGCTATAGAACCCAGTCTGTCCTGATGGATGGAGAAGAAGATTCACACCTTTCCCAAGGGTATTAGCACGTAAGTGAATGTAATAGATTCGACTGGAATTCGAACTCGACTCTCCGATTCCTCAAAACCAAGCCGTTATCCATTACTACACTGCGCTTTATATATATATATATATATATATATATATATATATATATATATATATATATATATATATATATATATATATATATATATATATATATATATATATATATATATATATATATATATATATATATATATATAACAAAATATTAACAAACGAAAGGTTTTTGTTCAAAATTAAGGAAAGAGTGATCATCTACTGTTTTATAACAATCCTCTTGTATGGGAGCGAATTCTGAACAATTCCGTCACATATGAATAGGAAACTTGAAAACGGACAGATGTGATTCTACAGGATGATGGGAATACCATGGGTAGAGTATGTGGGCATTTACAGTTAATGGAAACAAACGAATGTCTCTTGTACTTATAATTAGAAAGAAACGGTTTAAATTTCAAGGGCACATAATGAGAAAAGCAGATTTGAAAGAACAAGGACTGTCAAGAGAGGCAGAAGAGGTATTGAGTAACCCACCCTAACGAACTTGTGTAAATGATTTAAGAGGAACAGTGACTGGGAGGGATAGTAAGGACATAAACATTACTTAGAACTATAAAGGATAGAAAGTTGTGGAGAGCCATGATCAACCTACCTAACGAGCTTGTGTAAGTGGATTGGAGAACAGGGACTGAAAGTTGATAAACATTACTTGGATCTATAAAAATGATAGAAAGTTGTGGAGAGCCATGATCAACCTGACTAACAGATTGGAGAACTGGGACTGTGGAGATGGTAAGAGGATAAACATTACTTAGAGCTACGAAAGATAGGAAGTTGTCGAGAACCATGATCAATTAACCTAAGCAGCTTGTGCAAATGGATAGAACTGACTAGAAGGTATAGTAAGGAGATAAACATTATTTAGAGCTACGATGAATAGGAAGTTGTGGAGAACCATGATCGTCCACTTCCTGAAGGGACATGAATGAAGAACATGATTATATTTTTATGTTTACTTGTCCGTTTTATACAGTTATTTATTTCGATATATTTTTCTTTTGTCCTCTATGGGCAGGTATGTGTATACGTGTTTGTATATATATATATATGAATGTATGTGAGTACATTTGTTTCTATCGTGGAGCTCTTACTGCATGAATGTGTTCGTGCGCATGTGAAAACGTATACAAAAGGATAATACTTCAATAAGACATATGCAAGTGAGAGAGGCAAAGGTTCGGTTCTGTCTCTCTTTTTCACTCAGATCCTCCATCATTTACTGAAAAGCGGGCAAGCACTGAACTTGGTCATATCTGACCGATTCCCAATATATCAGATTCAACTATATAGAAATACCGCAGGTTAAAGGCCGTGGTGCTAGAAAGGAATAAATAATTTCCGATTGAATCAGTTCTTGAGTCAAATATGAATTACATCTTGAGTCGATATAATATACTTATGTGAATATGCCGGAATGGATGAAGAGTGAATGGTTTTAGGGGATAGCAAGGCTGTTCATTTTTCTCGGCCAACATCATACTCAGCCTCGTTCTTGGAACTACAAAGCGTCAGTATTCGCCGAAATAAGTTTCGAGGTGGGAGTCTCACTGTGTATTTACCATGAAATTCATCATTCGAAATTGACCAATGCCTATGCACAAACCACATCTATAATTAGGAGTGGGTGGAAATGTTACAAAGGCACGTCTTAATGATTGAAATAGCGAAAATGGGTGAGATTAAATTCGAAACGTTGATCATTTCGAGTAAAGTCAAGAAAAAGGCAAAAACTAAATTTTCCCTGAATTTTCTCCTGTTCCAATTCTTAAAAATGGAGTCGACGCTGCTCTTGTGCAATGCAAACTACAATGCGATTTAAATGAAAGGAAAACTGGAGCTGGTCACTCAGTCAGTTATGTGCCAAGCGTGATAAACACTTTCGATACATGACTGACGAGGCAGAGTTTTTCCTGCAATAGGTTGC
>OZ010611.1:18526956-18534456 GCA_963932145.1 Acanthosepion lycidas | reverse complement strand
GCTCACTCCCGCTTTTTATCTCTCTCTCTCTCTCTCACTCTGTACTTCCCTTTATCCCACGTTCTTTCTCTCAGCTCACTCCCTCTTTTTATCTCTCTCTCTCACATTCTGTACTTCCCTTTATCCCACGTTCTTTCTCTCACCTCACTCTCTCTTTTTATCTCTCTCTCTCTCTCTCACTCTGTACTTCCCTTTATCCCACGTTCTTTCTCTCAGCTCACTCTCTCTTTTTATCTCTCTCTCTCACATTCTGTACTTCCCTTTATCCCACGTTCTTTCTCTCACCTCACTCTCTCTTTTTATCTCTCTCTCTCTCTCTCACTCTGTACTTCCCTTTATAACACGTTCTTTCTCTCAGCTCACTCCCTCTTTTTATCTCTCTCTCTCACATTCTGTACTTCCCTTTACCCACGTTCTTTCTCTCAGCTCACTCACTCTTTTTATCTCTCTCTCTCACACTCTGTACTTCCCTTTATCCCACGTTCTTTCTCTCAGCTCACTCCCGCTTTTTATCTCTCTCTCTCTCTCTCACATTCTGTACTTCCCTTTATCCCACGTTCTTTCTCTCACCTCACTCTCTCTTTTTATCTCTCTCTCTCTCCCACTCTGTACTTCCCTTTATAACACGTTCTTTCTCTCACCTCTCTCTCTCTCTTTATCTCTCTCTCTCACACTCTGTACTTCCCTTTATCCCACGTTCTTTCTCTCACCTCACTCTCTCTTTTTATCTCTCTCTCTCACATTCTGTACTTCCCTTTATCCCACGTTCTTTCTCTCACCTCACTCTCTCTTTTTATCTCTCTCTCTCTCTCTCACTCTGTACTTCCCTTTATAACACGTTCTTTCTCTCACCTCTCTCTCTCTCTTTATCTCTCTCTCTCACACTTTGTACTTCCCTTTATCCCACGTTCTTTCTCTCAGCTCACTCTCTCTTTTTATCTCTCTCTCTCACATTCTGTACTTCCCTTTATCCCACGTTCTTTCTCTCACCTCACTCTCTCTTTTTATCTCTCTCTCTCTCTCTCACTCTGTACTTCCCTTTATCCCACGTTATTTCTCTCAGCTCTCTCTCTCTTTTTATCTCTCTCTCTCTCTCTCTCACTCTGTACTTCCCTTTATCCCACGTTCTTTCTCTCACCTCTCTCTCTTTATCTCTCTCTCTCACACTCTGTACTTCCCTTTATCCCACGTTCTTTCTCTCAGCTCACTCTCTCTTTTTATCTCTCTCTCTCACATTCTGTACTTCCCTTTATCCCACGTTCTTTCTCTCACCTCACTCTCTCTTTTTATCTCTCTCTCTCTCTCTCACTCTGTACTTCCCTTTATCATACGTTATTTCTCTCAGCTCTCTCTCTCTTTTTATCTCTCTCTCTCTCTCTCACTCTGTACTTCCCTTTATCCCACGTTCTTTCTCTCACCTCTCTCTCTTTATCTCTCTCTCTCACACTCTGTACTTCCCTTTATCCCACGTTCTTTCTCTCAGCTCACTCTCTCTTTTTATCTCTCTCTCTCACATTCTGTACTTCCCTTTATCCCACGTTCTTTCTCTCACCTCACTCTCTCTTTTTATCTCTCTCTCTCTCTCTCACTCTGTACTTCCCTTTATCCCACGTTCTTTCTCTCAGCTCACTCTCTCTTTTTATCTCTCTCTCTCACATTCTGTACTTCCCTTTATCCCACGTTCTTTCTCTCAGCTCTCTCTCTTTTTATCTCTCTCTCTCTCTCTCACTCTGTACTTCCCTTTATCCCACGTTCTTTCTCTCACCTCACTCTCTCTTTTTATCTCTCTCTCTCACTCTGTACTTCCCTTTATCCCACGTTCTTTCTCTCAGCTCACTCTCTCTTTTTATCTCTCTCTCTCACATTCTGTACTTCCCTTTATCCCACGTTCTTTCTCTCAGCTCTCTCTCTTTTTATCTCTCTATCACTCTCTCTCACTCTGTACTTCCCTTTATCCCACGTTCTTTCTCTCACCTCACTCTCTCTTTTTATCTCTCTCTCTCTCTCTCACTCTGTACTTCCCTTTATCCCACGTTCTTTCTCTCACCTCACTCTCTCTTTTTATCTCTCTCTCTCACATTCTGTACTTCCCTTTATCCCACGTTCTTTCTCTCAGCTCACTCTCTCTTTTTATCTCTCTCTCTCACATTCTGTACTTCCCTTTATCCCACGTTCTTTCTCTCAGCTCTCTCTCTTTTTATCTCTCTCTCTCTCTCTCACTCTGTACTTCCCTTTATCCCACGTTCTTTCTCTCAGCTCACTCTCTCTTTTTATCTCTCTCTCTCACATTCTGTACTTCCCTTTATAACACGTTCTTTCTCTCACCTCTCTCTCTCTCTTTATCTCTCTCTCTCACACTCTGTACTTCCCTTTATCCCACGTTCTTTCTCTCACCTCACTCTCTCTTTTTATCTCTCTCTCTCACATTCTGTACTTCCCTTTATCCCACGTTCTTTCTCTCACCTCACTCTCTCTTTTTATCTCTCTCTCTCTCTCTCACTCTGTACTTCCCTTTATAACACGTTCTTTCTCTCACCTCTCTCTCTCTCTTTATCTCTCTCTCTCACACTCTGTACTTCCCTTTATCCCACGTTCTTTCTCTCAGCTCACTCTCTCTTTTTTTCTCTCTCTCTCACATTCTGTACTTCCCTTTATCCCACGTTCTTTCTCTCACCTCACTCTCTCTTTTTATCTCTCTCTCTCTCTCACTCTGTACTTCCCTTTATCCCACGTTATTTCTCTCAGCTCTCTCTCTCTTTTTATCTCTCTCTCTCTCTCTCTCACTCTGTACTTCCCTTTATCCCACGTTCTTTCTCTCACCTCTCTCTCTTTATCTCTCTCTCTCACACTCTGTACTTCCCTTTATCCCACGTTCTTTCTCTCAGCTCACTCTCTCTTTTTATCTCTCTCTCTCACATTCTGTACTTCCCTTTATCCCACGTTCTTTCTCTCACCTCACTCTCTCTTTTTATCTCTCTCTCTCTCTCTCACTCTGTACTTCCCTTTATCCCACGTTATTTCTCTCAGCTCTCTCTCTCTTTTTATCTCTCTCTCTCTCTCTCACTCTGTACTTCCCTTTATCCCACGTTCTTTCTCTCACCTCTCTCTCTTTATCTCTCTCTCTCACACTCTGTACTTCCCTTTATCCCACGTTCTTTCTCTCAGCTCACTCTCTCTTTTTATCTCTCTCTCTCACATTCTGTACTTCCCTTTATCCCACGTTCTTTCTCTCACCTCACTCTCTCTTTTTATCTCTCTCTCTCTCTCTCTCTCACTCTGTACTTCCCTTTATCCCACGTTCTTTCTCTCAGCTCACTCTCTCTTTTTATCTCTCTCTCTCACATTCTGTACTTCCCTTTATCCCACGTTCTTTCTCTCAGCTCTCTCTCTTTTTATCTCTCTCTCTCTCTCTCACTCTGTACTTCCCTTTATCCCACGTTCTTTCTCTCACCTCACTCTCTCTTTTTATCTCTCTCTCTCACTCTGTACTTCCCTTTATCCCACGTTCTTTCTCTCAGCTCACTCTCTCTTTTTATCTCTCTCTCTCACATTCTGTACTTCCCTTTATCCCACGTTCTTTCTCTCAGCTCTCTCTCTTTTTATCTCTCTCTCTCTCTCTCACTCTGTACTTCCCTTTATCCCACGTTCTTTCTCTCACCTCACTCTCTCTTTTTATCTCTCTCTCTCTCTCTCACTCTGTACTTCCCTTTATCCCACGTTCTTTCTCTCACCTCACTCTCTCTTTTTATCTCTCTCTCTCACATTCTGTACTTCCCTTTATCCCACGTTCTTTCTCTCACCACACTCTCTCTTTTTATCTCTCTCTCTCACATTCTGTACTTCCCTTTATCCCACGTTTTCTCTCAGCTCACTCTCTCTTTTTATCTCTCTCTCTCTCTCTCTCACTCTGTACTTCCCTTTATCCCACGTTCTTTCTCTCAGCTCACTCTCTCTTTTTATCTCTCTCTCTCTCTCTCACTCTGTACTTCCCTTTATCCAACGTTCTTTCTCTCACCTCACTCTCTCTTTTTATCTCTCTCTCTCACATTCTGTACTTCCCTTTATCCCACGTTTTCTCTCAGCTCACTCTCTCTTTTTATCTCTCTCTCTCTCTCTCTCTCTGTACTTCCCTTTATCCAACGTTCTTTCTCTCACCTCACTCTCTCTTTTTATCTCTCTCTCTCTCTCTCTCTCACTCTGTACTTTCCTTTATCCCACGTTCTTTCTCTCACCTCACTCTCTCTTTTTATCTCTCTCTCTCACATTCTGTACTTCCCTTTATCCCACGTTTTCTCTCAGCTCACTCTCTCTTTTTATCTCTCTCTCTCACATTCTGTACTTCCCTTTATCCCACGTTCTTTCTCTCACCTCACTCTCTCTTTTTATCTCTCTCTCTCACATTCTGTACTTCCCTTTATCCCACGTTTTCTCTCAGCTCACTCTCTCTTTTTATCTCTCTCTCTCTCTCTCTCACTCTGTACTTCCCTTTATCCAACGTTCTTTCTCTCACCTCACTCTCTCTTTTTATCTCTCTCTCTCTCTCTCACTCTGTACTTCCCTTTATCCCACGTTCTTTCTCTCACCTCACTCTCTCTTTTTATCTCTCTCTCTCACATTCTGTACTTCCCTTTATCCCACGTTCTTTCTCTCACCTCACTCACTCTTTTTATCTCTCTCTCTCACACTCTGTACTTCCCTTTATCCCACGTGCTTTCTCTCAGCTCACTCTCTCTTTTTATCTCTCTCTCTCTCACTCTGTACTTCCCTTTATCCCACGTTATTTCTCTCAGCTCTCTCTCTCTTTTTATCTCTCTCTCTCTCTCTCACTCTGTACTTCCCTTTATCCCACGTTCTTTCTCTCACCTCACTCACTCTTTTTATCTCTCTCTCTCACACTCTGTACTTCCCTTTATCCCACGTTCTTTCTCTCAGCTCACTCCCGCTTTTTATCTCTCTCTCTCTCTCTCACTCTGTACTTCCCTTTATCCCACGTTCTTTCTCTCAGCTCACTCCCTCTTTTTATCTCTCTCTCTCACATTCTGTACTTCCCTTTATCCCACGTTCTTTCTCTCACCTCACTCTCTCTTTTTATCTCTCTCTCTCTCTCTCACTCTGTACTTCCCTTTATCCCACGTTCTTTCTCTCAGCTCACTCTCTCTTTTTATCTCTCTCTCTCACATTCTGTACTTCCCTTTATCCCACGTTCTTTCTCTCACCTCACTCTCTGTTTTTATCTCTCTCTCTCTCTCTCACTCTGTACTTCCCTTTATAACACGTTCTTTCTCTCAGCTCACTCTCTCTTTTTATCTCTCTCTCTCACATTCTGTACTTCCCTTTATCCCACGTTCTTTCTCTCACCTCACTCTCTCTTTTTATCTCTCTCTCTCTCTCTCACTCTGTACTTCCCTTTATAACACGTTCTTTCTCTCACCTCTCTCTCTCTCTTTATCTCTCTCTCTCACACTCTGTACTTCCCTTTATCCCACGTTCTTTCTCTCACCTCACTCTCTCTTTTTATCTCTCTCTCTCACATTCTGTACTTCCCTTTATCCCACGATCTTTCTCTCAGCTCACTCTCTCTTTTTATCTCTCTCTCTCTCTCACTCTGTACTTCCCTTTCTCCCACGTTCTTTCTCTCACCTCACTCTCTCTTTTTATCTCTCTCTCTCTTTCTCACTCTGTACTTCCCTTTATCCCACGTTCTTTCTCTCAGCTCACTCTCTCTTTTTATCTCTCTCTCTCACATTCTGTACTTCCCTTTATCCCACGTTCTTTCTCTCACCTCACTCTCTCTTTTTATCTCTCTCTCTCACATTCTGTACTTCCCTTTATCCCACGTTCTTTCTCTCACCTCACTCTCTCTTTTTATCCCTCTCTCTCTCTCACTCTGTACTTCCCTTTATCCAACGTTCTTTCTCTCACCTCACTCTCTCTTTTTATCTCTCTCTCTCACACTCTGTACTTCCATTTATCCCACGTGCTTTCTCTCACCTCACTCTCTCTTTTTATCTCTCTCTCTCACATTCTGTACTTCCCTTTATCCCACGTTCTTTCTCTCACCTCACTCTCTCGTTTTATCTCTCTCTCTCTCTCTCACTCTGTACTTCCCTTTATCCCACGTTCTTTCTCTCAGCTCACTCTCTCTTTTTATCTCTCTCTCTCACATTCTGTACTTCCCTTTATCCCACGTTCTTTCTCTCACCTCACTCTCTCTTTTTATCTCTCTCTCTCTCTCTCACTCTGTACTTCCCTTTATAACACGTTCTTTCTCTCACCTCTCTCTCTCTCTTTATCTCTCTCTCTCACACTCTGTACTTCCCTTTATCCCACGTTCTTTCTCTCACCTCACTCTCTCTTTTTATCTCTCTCTCTCACATTCTGTACTTCCCTTTATCCCACGATCTTTCTCTCAGCTCACTCTCTCTTTTGATCTCTCTCTCTCTCTCACTCTGTACTTCCCTTTCTCCCACGTTCTTTCTCTCACCTCACTCTCTCTTTTTATCTCTCTCTCTCTCTCTCACTCTGTACTTCCCTTTATCCCACGTTCTTTCTCTCAGCTCACTCTCTCTTTTTATCTCTCTCTCTCACATTCTGTACTTCCCTTTATCCCACGTTCTTTCTCTCACCTCACTCTCTCTTTTTATCTCTCTCTCTCTCTCTCTCTCACTCTGTACTTCCCTTTATATCACGTTCTTTCTCTCACCTCTCTCTCTCTCTTTATCTCTCTCTCTCACACTCTGTACTTCCCTTTATCCCACGTTCTTTCTCTCAGCTCACTCTCTCTTTTTATCTCTCTCTCTCACATTCTGTACTTCCCTTTATCCCACGTTCTTTCTCTCACCTCACTCTCTCTTTTTATCTCTCTCTCTCTCTCTCACTCTGTACTTCCCTTTATCCCACGTTATTTCTCACAGCTCTCTCTCTCTTTTTATCTCTCTCTCTCTCTCTCACTCTGTACTTCCCTTTATCCCACGTTCTTTCTCTCACCTCTCTCTCTTTATCTCTCTCTCTCACACTCTGTACTTCCCTTTATCCCACGTTCTTTCTCTCAGCTCACTCTCTCTTTTTATCTCTCTCTCTCACATTCTGTACTTCCCTTTATCCCACGTTCTTTCTCTCAAATCACTCTCTCTTTTTATCTCTCTCTCTCTCTCACTCTGTACTTCCCTTTATCCCACGTTCTTTCTCTCAGCTCACTCTCTCTTTTTATCTGTCTCTCTCACATTCTGTACTTCCCTTTATCCCACGTTCTTTCTCTCAGCTCTCTCTCTTTTTATCTCTCTCTCTCTCTCTCTCACTCTGTACTTCCCTTTATCCCACGTTCTTTCTCTCACCTCACTCTCTCTTTTTATCTCTCTCTCTCTCTCTCACTCTGTACTTCCCTTTATCCAACGTTCTTTCTCTCACCTCACTCTCTCTTTTTATCTCTCTCTCTCTCTCTCACTCTGTACTTCCCTTTATCCCACGTTCTTTCTCTCACCTCACTCTCTCTTTTTATCT